>JANTCA010087999.1:0-13959 GCA_024741275.1 Chironex yamaguchii | reverse complement strand
ATTCAAAAGCCAACACTCAAACCTCCGTGCCATCACGGCACAAAGGTTTGGTGAAGGACATTCAAAGTCCTTGGTATCCCGAGACGAAACGCAGCAGTGGGTAAGGGGAAATTCACTAATTTTTCTGTGTTTCGGTTTAAGCCTTCATCAATGTCAGATATATATTTCAATGTTTTTGCTCAAGGTTGGCGACGCAACGAGTAGAAGACACAGGGACTCGAGAAAAACACATATTTAAGCTTTCAACGTTTACAGAAACGTTTTAGCAATATGTATTAACCTTTTTAAAACCCTGGGACCTTGAACCATCGCTTCTGATTGGTCGACGCAAGGAAATCGAACGCTGACGTCATGCTTTTACGGAACGATGCAACAACGCAACGTGCTTTTACAGTTAGCTAAGAGTTAGAGTAAAAGTATTGAAGAAGGCTTTAGAACACCCGTGGAAAAGGATTATGGTTTTGTTCAGCAACATAATGATGATACAATACAATATCACACATTGCAATGCAATATGATACATTACAATGATGATACTATGGAATACAACACAGTACAATGTAACACATTACAATACGATATAAAACAATACAATACTTCAGAATGGCGTCAGCATTCGAATCGTTGCGTTTATAAGCTCGTAAAAGCTTATTTTCGTCCTCTTCTGACAAACCACGCATCAGAATGGCCAAACAACGCGATTTGGTGTTTACATTAAACAATTACACTGAGGAAGATGTTAATGCTATTAGGAGATTAATAGACGAACCATGCAAATACGTAGTCTTCGGGGGAGAGTTAGGGGGAAATGGAACTCCTCATTTGCAAGGATTTCTTCAATTTAAACAACAAAAGAGATTGACGTGGCTAAGGCGACATGTGAACGTAAGAGCGCATTATGAGCAACGCAGAGGAACACCACAGGAAGCAGCACAATACTGTAAGAAGGAGGGCGACTTCGAGGAGTTCGGCCAACTAAGTTACAGTGGACATAGAACAGACAATGTAAAATTAGAAAAAAGGCACATGAAGGTGCAACAGAAGAGGAGTTAGTCGAGGAGGGAGGCGCAGTATATGTACAGAACAGGAACAAAATCAGAGAAAGCGCAAGGAAGACACTTACCGAAAAAACATTGGAAAGGAAGAGAGGTGGCAATACCATCATGCAAGACTCTGTCGGTGGCAAGCCTGCTTCATCTAGCGAAAGGTCAGGATCCCGATCCCGACATGTGGGGACGGGGATTGTAAAAGTGAAAAACATACATTTTGCATTTTGACTTGGCAAGCAATATGTACAAATACCACAGGCAGAGGCATAAACCGTGGAGATATGCTTCAGGGATAGACTTATCGCTCATAAGTCGGGTGCTCCGCTGGTTACTCCCCTCAGCAATACATGACCCGAGCATGTTACAAATGGCAGACTCTTTGTAATGTCACCAACGCTCGTATGTTATTGTGCAATGTTAAATGGCTGGCACGAGGTGATATCTATGGAAGCGTGCAGACAGGCTCTTTGGGTCTTGTTAGTATAGTTTGATGCTTGGCTTCGTCGGTCATACTCTGGGATCATTCATTTGTGAGTGTGACAAAATGAAAAGTCGGCCGTTTGGGATTATTTCTCAATGACAGGTAATCCAGAGAAGGTTTGATGCAAAACTGGTACTTGTTCTACTGAGCTAAAATTGGCAAAAGGAAATCTACAAAGGGCTTGTGGATTCATTTTGAGACTTCTCCTTTTAAAGAATACGATGCCGCGAGTAAGGATAAGAAGATAGTGAAGCAGTCGACTACTCCGACGATATTCGTACTTGGTGACTCTGAAGAATTAGCTGGTGCGAGCAGTACTGGAGAATCCAGCCATTCTGTGCCAATCCTGCCAAAAACTCAGGAATTCTTCTCATCGATTGATAAGTATATGTCTGGTCATCCAAAACAGAAAGAATTGGAGTATCTAGTAGGTGATTGGTTGGCAGACGCGCTGCTGCCATTTACCACTGTTGACAATAAGCGATTTCTATATTGATGAATCTATCGTTGGAAAAATAGAAGACCATTCAGAGGAGGAGGAGAACAGTGATTTTGACGAGCCAACAGCTTCAGTTCATCGTGACGGCCATGAAAGTGATCTCTAATTTGCTTGAACATAAAGCGTGGACTAGGCGCATTGGGCTAGTGTGTACACGCATATAATGGAGAAGCAAAAACAATACTTAACTGCAAAAAACGTGTATCATGTGGTATTCCATAGTGTCACAAAAGCTTGACATGCACAAATAAGGTAAAACTCAAAAATCACGGTCCCGATCCCGATCGGGATAACCCTGATCCCAATGACGAAAAAAAGTGGTCCCGACCTATCGCTAACTTCAACGATATAGTAAGCAGGCAAGCAGATCCGAGAAACGTATTTGGGGATTGGGACAAAAGTGGAAACAAGGGCAAATGGTGGTTTGCCTCTTACCCGGCCATGACAAAGGGCACCTTTATAGCGACAAATGGACGTTCCATAGATATAAAGTGTGCGTACAAGGGGCAGTCAATCGTCGTATTCGATTTTGCAAGGTCGCAGGGGGGAATGCATCAACTACGAGGTCATGGAGGAGATAAAAACTGGGAGAGTATTTTTTCGTCAAGATATTAGAGCCAGCTTTAAATATTTGACATACCACATGTGATTATCCTTGCGAACCAGATAGAAGCAAACTAAGCCAAGATCGATGGGCGGTCATGGATTTGGATTCTGGGAACGAATTATACATATATATATTAGCTTATTGCATTTTGTAACGTATGAATGAACTTGATATCTTTATTTTTTTGTAAGATGATTACACTTGGTGGTGATGCCGAACTGGAGCTGGTAGATAGTCTTGATCCTTTCTCAGAAGGCATCGTCTTTAGGTAATTATCCTTTAAGCCCTAGTTTAATGCTTGAATGCCTAAGTCTATCAGCAAAAGCAAGCTATATCAAATTCGTTATTGCATTAAAGTTATTCTTTGTGCAGTTAGCTCCCAGTAATTCGAACCTCCAAGACACCGAGGAAAATAGTTCAACTTAACGATTGTTTGAGTGAAGCAAAGCTCCTGTTAAGTCGAACTTAGACAAAAATTATATAATAGTTGGAGTTAATGGTATTTTTTTTCTTGAGACAATATGTAATATACGGGTTATGCAAGTCCCTTGTAAACTGAGTTTGTATGGAAAGGCGACATTTGTATCTGTATTACGTCAAGAGTTGATGAAACATTGGTCACTCAGGGGGAACATAAAATGGTTCGAGTAAACGAATATTTGAGTTATCCGAGGTTCGAGTTAACCAGAGTTTTTAAGAGATGGTATTGATATGAGTTCAAGGGACCCAAGAAGATAATTCGAGATAATGAAAATTCAAGTTATCGGGAGTTAACTGTAGTTTCACATGTTCAACACAAGTTTCGTTTGATTTTGACATGCCCTGTTATTTAAACTTGACTTCGTCAGAGGTCATAGTAAATGAGCACGCCGCAAGTGTGCCATGGCGCCCATAATGATGTGGACGGAAAACAGCTTTTTACCGTGATGTTTTGATCACAATTAGGACATCATACGTTTTGTTATTAACTTACAATATGACAAAGAATAATTCATGGAATAATAGTTTTCGTTTGGATTTTCAGCAATCATACTTACGGTGAGTGATACGGTTGAATTTACTAGCAAGACACGACTGCATATTCTAAGATTCGTTATCCATGTTCTGTCCAATGGAAATTGCAGAAAGCTTACGTGTGTTTCTTTTTTTCGTGCAGTGTTCGTCCGCCTAAAAAGAGCTGGAAGAATATCTCTAAGTTATCGGGTGGAGAAAAGACTTTGAGCTCGCTTGCATTGGTATGATTTTATTTTCCGTGTTTTATTGTGTAGTTGAATTAACAGTAAATTATAATGATAGGTCGTGGGCAAGTGGCCAAGTGGTTAGAGTCCTTGCGCTCTGACCAGGAGGTTCTGTAAGGAGCTATATTTTTCTTTAATGTGCTTTTTGTTTGTGTAATTTGACACTGTTTTCCTCATGAGCCTAGAAAGTTTACAGTTCCTTAAGGAAACTGTGCTTTGATACTTTGCTACTATGAAACCATCTTTAGACTGTCGTTACGTTTGATGTCATCTAATTTCTCGATCGTGCTTTTCAATGGTCTTTATATCTGCATCCGCGTAGGAGGTTAGGTTTTTGCTGGTGTCTGTTTGATCTGTTTGTTTGTCTGTCTGTCTGCTATTAAATTAATTCGGAGGGTGCAGTTCTCTTATCAAGTTTTAACAGTATGTTAGTATTCTGACTGACTCGAGCTAATTCTCTTTTTTTGGTGACGATCAGGGTCAAGTCTTGGATTCTGGATCATTTGAAACTGTTAACATTTCAGTAAATGGGGCAATGATAACTAGCAGGGATTATGCTTAAATTGGTTGACTGTAGCAAGTTGAGATTGTCAACCATTGTAAAAGGTTTGGTCCGGATCCTGCCAAAAATTTGAAGGTTTAAATTATAAACGATAGACGTGCAACAACCACCAAATTGTAGCTGGTGAAAAGTGAGGCTTTTTTGTTTGTGCTAATTGGTCGACCAGTCTTGCTTGATTTATTGAATTCTTTCACTAACAGATCGATTCCTCGTTCCGTTTGTTGATTTGTTTGGCATTTGATGTTGTTTTTCTTACTTTAGTAAACCCAGTACTCAAAACTGTTTCAATAAAATGTTTTAATCTCCTTCTCGAAGCTGAGTCTTCCTGTTTAGCTGTTCTACGTTTGTATTGTTAATTAAGACAGTTTACATTTAAGCTATTTAGGTTATTCCGCGCGTTGCATTCTTTCCTTGGAGAAAATGAAAATGTACCCTTTTACCCAGGTCTTTGCCTTGCACCACTATAAACCAACTCCTCTGTATGTTATGGATGAGATTGACGCTGCTTTGGATTTCAAGAATGTGTCAATTGTTGGCAATTACATAAAGGTACACGAAATCTCTGCTTTATCATTACCATTCCTTCATTGCAGAATTTAAAGAGCTATGTCAATTTGGAATTTATTTTCTTACTAAGCTTTCTATGTAACTTACATCATGTGCAAAGTATATTAATTACTACAATAACTGCTTCATACTTCTAGATATTTAAGATGCGTACACTTTGAGTAGGTGATATATAGTTTCTAAAAGAGGATGTATAACGATGAAGAACGGAGTAATTAGCAAACAGTTAATAAAACAACGATGTCACGAAGTGTTTTGTGGTTGTCAATCATTTAAAGTTGCGTGAATACCGTAGATTTAATTTTATCTAGATATACAGTTACCAAGACGTGGTTGGTGTCCCTGAACTCGTTTTGATCAATGATGTTCGGGCCTCAAGACCCTTGTGTAAATGTCAGTTTCCAGCTGACAAATTTGAAATAGTATGTTTCAATTTTGCTGAAGGGATTAAATCGATGTTCGTTAATCTGCTGCACCTTCATGACAAGATTTACTCCTTGATTAATAGCATCTGGCCGTTTGCTTTTTTTCCCAAAGTCTTAACGTTTAAATCTTGAGGTGATTTATGCTGCGAGAAAGTGGTTTGTATTTTATTTGAAGTTAATATAAAGGGTGCTTAGAGATTTCGATAAAAAGATCCTTAGGTACCTGCCGTTATGTCCTCTTATAAACTTATTTGTTTACGTTGATGATAGGGAACATGTTTTAAATCATTTTCAGATTTTACTACTGGGAGTTTTATTTAAGTACTTTCACTTTTTATTCCTTTTGACAGGAAAGGACTAAAAATGCACAGTTTATTATCATCAGTCTTCGCAATAACATGTTTGAATTGGCAGATCGACTGGTTGGAATTTACAAAACATCCGATTGCACAAAGAGTGTAACCATCAACCCAACATCTATAGCTGTTAATGGTTAATTGTTTGGTCCATTTTGAAAATATGTCTGAACATTTTTTATGTGATACATTTTAGAACATTTCCCTACTCTTGTATCATTTTGTATTTATAGCTACTACATTTGTGTCTGCTGTAAAGATATAGAATTGTTCCGAGGTAATCGGTGAAGCTTGTCATGGTTCTGTATTCACTGTGATGAATGTGTGGTATGTATGGAGGTAGATTCCAAGTCTTTGGAATTTTAAGTTCCACACTTATAAAATCCAGACGTTTAGACCTTATGCTTTCGTAAGTATCAACTACAGGTGTCGACCTATGCTGAAAAAGAATTTTTTTTGCAAAACACATGGGTAGTTGACTAGATAGTGTAGTGACAATTTTAGTGCCGATCCTTGATACACTTACTGTTTGCTGTGATTCATTAGCATATTTACTTGCTTATCGAGAATTCAAAACCCAGTCAATATCTGATCAAATATCTAATAGCATATTCAATATGATATCTAACTGTCAATCTCGGACCTTAAAGTTGCTTCTCTTTATTGAGTAAGATACTTATCAATAGCTGATTATTCTCGTTTATGATTCATTACACCCCTCTGTTACTTGGCCATGAGTTTAATTAAGAGTCATCTCATATACATTCTAAGATGAATTATTTTGTCTCTAACCAATTTCTAGTTAAACAATTGTTGTCAGACAATCCATAGTTAAGGCGGAGGTATTCGATCTCAATTTTACTTACCTTGGAACGGCTCAGTGCCACCAACTGTGGATGTTTTTCAGAAAACAACATGTTCACATATTAGGCCTTGAGCTGTATCAAATTAGAAAACGTCGTTTTAAACATCGAAAAGGTTCTTGGCAAATTCTGCTTTGACGTTTTGAGGATTTTTATTCTTTGCCAGTCTAAGCCATCTAAGTACATAAATTTCCTCCTGCTGCTTTGAACAATGCTGTAAAGGGCAGAAAAGAGCGCGGTCTAAAAAATTTCCATCGGACCCACTTGCCTGTTTTTCCTCAGTGCACTCCAAGCCACTCCCGGTTAGGCATGATTGGTTATGCTATTCCAGTAATACAGTTGTGGTAACTCCTCCTACTTGCATACTAAGATTTCTTATCAAATCATCATTGCGATAACTTCAGTCCATCTCCAACTCAGCAGTTGCTCCGAGACTAGGGAGTTGTTTACTGAAGATGCATAGACCTACCTTTCTTTCGATGCATCAATACATTCTTGAACCCCAGCTGTCAAATTAGATTGCACACTTTTTGTGACATGTCATAACATGGATTCCACCCTCAGATCCAAGGCTTTTAAATCCGACATACAAAGCATCCACGACCATTCTTTAATTTCACCACACATTCCGACGCGTTGGTCAACATAAACCACAAAGATTTGTTTGAAACGAGGAACTCGCCAAGTAATTTTCCGACCGAACATTATTTTAATTTTTGTGTGTGTGCGTGTGTGTTTTTTGAAGTACACATGAGAGGTAAGTGGCCCAACATTTGTTAAACATGTGCAGGTCAAGGCAAAACTACCTTTCTCTAGTTTGTTCTGGTCACAACTGAACGCTGTTATATTAAAAAACACTTTTACGTAGTTAATGATCACTTAAAAGGGATGTGCTCTGATGCAGGTCACCAGCACATTACAAAGATATTTCCAAATGCGACTTCTATAGGCAATTAAAAAAATCATACAGTCTTAATCTTATGATTATGATATCTTATGGTATCTGTATGCTTTGTGTACCTATGAAATTTTGGATTTCTTGACAAAGCAATACATCCTTGATTGTCTTCGTAAATTATCGTTGTTTTGCACTGTTGGGAACCTAAGTCATCAAGTAAAGAGCATCACTAAACTTCTTCCTGTGCTGCACTCAAATTTCACTGTAAAACCTGTGCTGGTAATTATCCTTACAGATATAAAAAACTGACCCAAATCGGGTACAAACAATACATTGTTAATAGAAGTACAGTCTTGTGAAGTACTACATTTCCACTTGACTTTTCCTATGCCAATACCCATTACACCTTCATTATTGGCTAACCTTACTTTCTCAGGAGACTGAAGTTCTACATAATCGACAAGCATTGTCGCACGAGCACTGTCAAAGCACAATCCTGAGAGGTTCACATCATTAACAATAAAATGCACTTGAACTTATTCAAGCATTATTTGTTACAATACAGTGGACTCCATAACTCGAATCTCTTCCAAACTCGACCGATTTCGCTGGCACAGTGGAAATTTCCTAATAAACTCTCAAAAACCTCTATAACTTGAATCTCCTTAACTTGAACAGGTTTTTCTTGTCCCTTCGGGCATGTCCTCTCCATAACTCTAACCTCACAACATTTATGAAGAACTTTAAATGATTTCGACATACTTGCTTTTATTTTGCTTTGTTGTGACTATAACGGTAAATAGAGCCTTAACCAATCCGAATGCTATTTACATGTGTGGGGCCTTAAAGTGGACCTAAACCTTTTCTGTTTTTAACTTGTCTGGGTAACTTTGGGTCGTAGAAATCAATTCTCGATGTTCTTTTTCTGTTTTGTGTGGTCAAAAATGCGTGGAATGTCCCAAAAAATCTAGGTTTTTTAGCAGGACAGCACACCAAGGGGGCTGGGTTCTAGTGAAAATATGACCTTCGAGCAGGAACAGGTAACTTTGTAAACAAAGTTTTCACCACGAATCTGCAAGTTAACAGAAGTTGTAATATAGTGTCAATCTGAATAAGAGACTACTTTGATTAGGCAACAACTAGTATTGCACAAGATAGTTGTTAGTCATATAATTAAGTGTCCCCAAAATCCCATGTAATTAGCATGCTATTCAGTGTGTACCATACGCCCGTAATGATCATACCAGTAGTTAAGTAAAGTACAATACTACAAATATAGTCATCTATGGATAAAGTATTCTGAAATATAAGGACAACTGGTAAAGAGAAAACTGACTACGGAGATAGTACGTACACCTTTCACGCTAGGCTTGCCTGCCAATATTGTAACTCAGCACGTCTGATTCCCGGAACATTTCGGGTTTGCTGAGTTATTTCCACTTTATTCTTCAAAAGTCTTCCCAACATTTGTCTGTTCCTTGAACATTTGCACCGCATTGCCACTCCAATTTATTGATAACTCCAATATTGCCACTTCAACTTTGGACACAGATTTCAATACACACGTTTACTGGTCGAGTTTGAATAAGTTTTGTTTCCTGCTTTGAAGTACGTCTGCTTTAACAATTTGAAGAAAATGGCTATTCATTTACTAGTCTATGCGATGTTTATGATTGTTGATGACCCTAGTGTTGCCACAAAATGGGAAGATTGGCTCGAAGGGTTCTAGGCCATGGTATTAGCCATGAAAGTAACCACTGAGACCGAGAAATACAATTTGTTAAGGCATTACATAGACCAATATGTTCGGAAAACTTATTAAACTTTTGGACAACACTGGTACTGCTATTGATTCAAATTGCTATTGTTTACTGGTAGAACATTTGAATACATACTTTAAAACGAAGATTAATCGCGTATATCTCATGAACATGCTGCACCATGTTATGCAAGGTTTTAATCTAAAGAGTAAAAGCATGTATTTCTGACCTTAATTTAAGTGAACTTACTCTAGTGAAAGCACTTAATCGATCTAGTGAAACTATCACATTTAGTAAATCATTCTAAGGATCCATTCCTAAAGAAAAAGGCAATGAGGGATTGACATACCCTGCAAGAATTCTTGCAACATGCCAGGTCTGCTGAGCAGACTTAATTTAAACTAAGTGACCTTAGCAGTAATAAGAGCATTGTGCAATTGGCCGGAAAAGCCACACATTCTAAATCATCTTGTCATACAGGGCTTTTCTTGTCCTGGTAGGTTGTGAAACCTATGTTTTAAGCTGTCTGGAGTGAAATAGCCGGAGCAAATTGTAGCCCCTTTGGTGTCTAACCATACCCTTTTCAATTTCACAAAATCGACCCATCTCCTTTTTTTGGCATCAGGTCGATTGTCTCCATAAAATTGAATCCGATGTAAAATATTTTGCAACCAGCCACTACGCATCTGTTGGGCATCTTCTTTTCTCGAGAAGAAAGTCCTGCAGAGTTCCGGTCGTTTATGCGTTTTTCTATGAGATATTGTTAGAAAATTTTGCCTGTTCCTGCTTGGACGTCACACAAACTAGAGCCCAGTCTATCTAGTAGACGCGATCGTGAAAACTATTTGATTAGAACAATAGGTTTTATGAAATTTAAATGCTTATAAAAAGAAAACGGTTTGACCTATTACAATTCTGTTTTCAGATTTTAGTCATTTTCAATTTATTAAAAAAATACTTGTCAAAGCTAGAAAAGGTGCAGGTCCACTTTAAATGATTCGAATGTCATTCGAACAAAAGTAAACACCATCCTTTTGACATTTCTCAATAATGGCGTCTGTTGCTGGGACAAAACGTGGAGCAGAGAACAAACCTTGTAAAATAAAATTCAAGAAAGGAACTGCTCCGAATGATGTTGCTGCCCTATTCGGAGTACCTAGCAGTACTTTATCAACATGGAAAAAAACCCCAATTGACCATTTATACAAAAATTTGGATAACCTCCCCAACTCTCTATTACTCGAATCTCTCTATAACTTGAACGATTTTTGATCCCCTGTGCGTGTTCGAGTCCACTGTACTAGCATTGCGATGGCCATTCCCTTTTTGACAGTCCTTTGCAAGATTCCCTGAAGCTCCACAATTGAAACATTTTAACATACTTTGCGTGTTACAAATAGTGTTACAGAAATTTCCTCATTCACAACCATGCCTGGCAGCACCTCATCCGTGTAAAGAATTAAGGTTCCTGCCTGAAACCATTGCACAGAAGACATTTGCATGTTCTTTTCGTTTCTGATCCTCCATTAGCAAACATTGCTGAAGGTATTGGAGGGTCGGACTGTCACTTAACTCAAGAGCATATACTAAATATGACTCTGGAAGACTTAATTACAGCTCCCATACCTTTTTCTCTTCTGTTACTTCAGTGTCCACCACAATCAGCTGATCAATGATGTCTTGATGTTTATTGATACGAGATAACATGTCTTCTTTCAATGTATGGACTTCTGTTGGTATTGATTGCACAATCCATTCCATATTTCCATGCTTGTCTTGCATCGCATTACGAGTTGCAGCTGAGCCAGATTAACTTATCTATGCTTGGGCCTTCTTATCTCTTGCATTTGCGAATTTTCTGTGGATCTTCGTGCTCCTCTGGCATCCAATCATCTTCACTTACAATATACCACATATAACTGTGAACAAGCCCCATCTGCATCTTGTGCTTCTACATAAACCAGGCATTGCCATTGTTTTTTCTGTTTTAATCGAACTCTATTGAGCTCCACTTGAAGTGCCATCATAAAGCTCAACTCTTTTTTCGCTCTTTTTCTTAGACTAAAACTATACTGTTATACTGAGCCTATAACCTATTAAGCATGCCCAGCGAAGGCCAAGGCAAAATACTTTTCTTTGGTTTGTTCAGCTTACAATTGAGGGCTATTATATCAAAAATACATTGTTAATGATCAATTAAAACAGTTAATCAAAGGACTAGTTTGGAAGGCCCGCGAACTTGAAATGAAGAGGTTATTGTTCAGTTTTATTCAGATCGCGTGACAATGACCCTGCATATCCTGTTGAAGATGACAAGATGTGAGTGAACTATGTTGATAGTTATAAACACTTCCTTGTAAGATAGACTTTAGGCACTGGATAAACGGGAACAGTGGGGACAGCTGCCCTCCCTGTCTTCCTTCTTCAGGGTCAGCGGAGGGCAGCTTTATGCCCTTTCTAGACAAAAGCCAAAATTGTTGAATATCATGTATTCCACGTGGAACAGTTAATTTCCGCATTGTTGAGATGGCATGCATTCACAGAAGATTGATTATCCTGTGGAGCTTAAGTAAGGATGTATCAAAATAGCAAAATAGGACAAATTTGGAGAAACAGTATTTTTCTTGCTGACGTTATTTAAGGGTCTCAACTAGCCAATTAACTGCTATTTATACAATTCTAGGCGTTACCAATTTTCCTACTCCGAATTTTGTCTGGTTACTAAATGACATTGAATCTCTTTTACAGCAACTTTTAAATGCAAACAAAAATGTATTTCATCCTGGTTACAGTAAAAGCTAAGCCACCCTTTTATCTGCCTTCCACTGGCGCCTCTCAGTTTTGTTGCCACTGAGAATAGATATCAGAATGTGTCTTTTGAAATGCCTGTCGATAATAGTGGTGAGTAAATTGTGTATCATGCAGGAAGGAGGTCAAAAGGTATAGGTACATGGAAGCTTACCTTTTGATACGGGTTTCTGTATAATACCGGTCCTATTTTACCGAAGTATCTATGTAACTAGGGGGAGGGCATCCTAAAATGCTGAGAAGGGGACTGTGTCATGACCAAGGGAATTGTGACATTCATGACACGCCAGTCAACACACCCATTATTGCGATAAAAATTTTCTGAAATAAGTTTGAAATATTAATAACATTCAAAATCTTTAGACAGATATCCTAAATCATGGAGAAACCCTTGGAAGCTTATTTGCAAAAACGACATTTTGGTGGGAGCTTACTGGAGGGGGGGGCTTATGCAGAGACAGTTTATTATAAAGCTCTAATTCTCATTTTAAATCCCCTTTAGAAGGTCGAATAAAAATCACAGCAAAGGAGTCATTTTCCAGAAAAAATTGATCAGCCAATAACGATTTCTTTATCATTATTTTAACGATGTTCAAATAAGTAATCAGTTGTTATGTTGTGCAGGAACTATAGTTTCTTAATCAAACGAATTGCGTTTTCAAACAATGAGTTTAAAGGTTCCATAAAAAAAATCACCAATGTAAAAATGAGATGGTGCTTTTTAGAGTCGTGAATCCATAGAAAAGCAATCCTTATTAGTGGCTAATCTATTCCTGATATTTCGTTTTAACTAAATTAAAAGACTAAATTTTACTAGAAAAAGAGAGGAATTACAATTTGCGTCAACCTATGAGTTTATGCCATGGAAAAGTTTGAACTGGATTTTGGGGTAAAATGAGTCACTACTCCAGTACCATATTTCATTCAAACGTCAGGCTTCAAGGGGAGGCACTTATTTTAATGGGGCACTCATTTAAAAATCAGCGCTCGTAAGGGGTGCTTTATTCTTGCTGACTCTGATCGGGTTATCTAGAAAAATATAGCAAAGAGAGTGTTTAATCATTTGGAAATTGCCTTGGGTGAGGTGGGAGGGGTTGGTGCATTCATTCAAAGAGGTGCTTTGGAAATTATCTTAAAGGTAGGCACTCGTGTGAGGTGGTAGCTCAGTGGAAGGGGCTCTCGTTCAACGAAATATTGTATCATAAGAATCTGCTTGGCGTTTTGCTCAGGTCGATAATTCCATTTTAATATCTGGTCCCTTGTTTTGTCGCTAGTCTTAAGGCATGCCTGTAATCCATCCCTTGCAGTGTCATTTAGAACAATCAATACGTAACAAAAATTATAGTTTTTGTTTAATTTTTGTTATAGAAACGAAATTTGCCTTTCATTTAGATTTATCGTCGCCAATCAAAGGATGAAATTAAAACTAACACAAGACAGAACCACTACCAAGGCTGAATGGATCACAGAAAAGACAGGGTCACATGCAAAAAAGGGGCTCTATGTCTCAGCTTGTGTTATATTTTGAGGCGATATAAGATACCATCTTCTGTTGTCCCACAAAGCCACTTTTTAGTAGGCCAAATATTGACAGAGAAATGATTGTTTGAAAATTTGCTAGAGAATTGATGAGATTTTTGCGATTTGCGAAGTTTTGTGATTTTTTCGTATCCAGACAGTGATCGGGGTCGATCTAAAAATTTAATGAGATCTCACTTGGACCAAGACTGATCATCTGATATTTTTTTCGCACTCAATCCAATGTCAAGATCATCATCATCATGGGGTGTCATCTTCTTCCTAGAAGGTCGACTGTCATGGCCCGCCATCCTTCTCTGCTCTGTGC
>JANTCA010087988.1:0-13960 GCA_024741275.1 Chironex yamaguchii | reverse complement strand
AGATCAGTACCTACCTTACAGCTAATGAAGACCGGTTGAATGTTAATTCTAATTTTCATACCCAGATTCTTAACCCGCTTTCTGACCATGTCAGCTGATTCCTGGTTCTTAACCCTTAAGTATAAAATAGATTCTTAAGTATAAAATACTTTTTATAGTCTAAATATTTCGAATTCGTTAACAAATTTAAGTTTAAGCACTTGGTTAGATTGTTGTGATAATTTTCCTGTCTATATCATCTCTTTATCCAAACTAGTTCAAAAGTGTAATCAGAATAGATGAGTTGACTTAATTTCCTAGAACACAATAACACCCACAAAGCAATAGAATTCATGCAAGCAATAAAGAAGATTGATGAATGCCTTCTGCTTACAAAATTAAAAGAAAACTCTTGCTAATAATTTACGAAAAGAAATCACATTTTACAAGGGCCAGGTTTTCAAGGTCTTATAACTGAACAGTGGCGGATCTAGAAAGTTCGAGGGGGGTGGGAGGTGGGGTTCCTTCAACAGTGTTATGATGGTTACCGTATTTTCGGAGATACTGGGTTACATAATGGCTAACGTAAAGACCTACCTATCACATATATTTATCGTCATCAGTAGTAACCAAGGTTACACCTAACTATCATCATATCATGGTGAGGTAATTATTGAACAATCCCAAATTAAGACAGTGGCATTGGCATACCTTGTTTTAAATCCTACCCAACAAAATATCAGCATGATAAAGAGGGGTTTCAGGAAACCAGGAGCCCCCTAAATCGGCCCCTTCTGAAACTGAACTCGCGTTTCACCATTTCTGGTTTAGGGCTATTTCAGTGGTATGCCAAAATGTATGCCCCTGAAAATTTAAGCTGGATCCGTCCATGACTGCCTCATGACATCTCATTTAAAACGTCATTACAGTTTGCCAATAGTGGCATTTATGGACACTAGGTGTGATTTATTGATACGTACAATTCATCCTAAAACACAACAACAGTTTTACTGCTAAGCTGTTTCAAACATTTATCTTGAAAATTGACGAAAGAAAAATGTTGGTCGAATACAAAAATCCAGGAATGAGAACAGATATACAGAAAAAAGTATGGATTTTATGCAGACAGATGATTATTATATGGTATATGCAAATTTTTCGACAATGGTAAATAACAACAACAACATCAAAATAATCTTTCATCAGGTGTCGGACGTACGTTATTTTTTTACTTCAACGTTTATCCTAAGAACTCAAGTCATACAAATAAACTATACGTCTACAAATATTTCAAAAGTAGTAATGCGATGCAAACTCTAAATGCAGTGATAAAATGTTGCTATGGTTACAGTCTTCCAAGCTTTTTTTCTATGGTAGAGACAAACAAGTTTCTGAGATCTCAACGAGGTTGCCCTCCGTGCTCAAAATCGAATTTATCAAATGGAATCAAATTTATCAATCGAATTTGTTAAGCAAAGAAAATTGTCTTGCAATTTAGCTAACATAATGAATTCACATAAATTAATTACCAATGACTAGTTTAATTCAAATATTTAAGGATGAAAGACAATGACTGCAACGAAGGAGAAAATTACCACCGCTTAATCTAAGGGGCCAGTGTTGCCTTCCGTTTTAAGAAGACTTCTAGTGGAATTCTTTAGCATATTTTGAACCATCATTAATTTTTCCAACCGAAGAGTGCTTTCAATCCTTATAATACAAAATATTGAATCATTCATTACTATTCTGTCGTAAACCCATGCGTAAGACTTCGTGCACTCCAATCGTTTGATCTCCGTATTACGGCTCCCTGTTATGTTCTTCAATATACCAGCAATTGATTTACCATACGCTTCTTACAAAGTAGTGCTATAGCAACTGGGACATGGGGGGACTGAAATCCCTCTAATAATTTTCAAAACAAAAAAATTAAAGTCACAAAAATGGAAAGCATTTAGAGTTATAAATCACATAAGGTATTCTAATGTACTATGAACATTATAACACTCACCAATATACCAGAGGATGATGCAAAAAAGACAAGTAATCTATTTTCGACTTATTACTGGAAATTTGTGTGGTCGAAACAATTAAGGCGTTTAATTCGATTTTGTGGGCGTTTAGAACCCGAAATTGGTTTCCCCTGCAAGCATTCTCATTGCTAAAGTTAAAGAAATAGTAAAACAGCAAAGCATCACCAAAACTGCTAGTATACTGGAGCTCGTTTTTATGGCTAGAAAAAACTCACAATATACAGTAATTTTAAAAAAATCTGCTCTATCCATTCTACTCCAGACTCTGAGGAAACATCTAAGTTTATTTTTATAAAGCATTTAGTGAGTAATCATTTACAACATCACAATATGTCTGACATTGTACGATTCTGTTATTGCTTTTCATATGTCCTACAATTCCTGCGGTCTTTGCTTCTCCCACAGAGCTAGTAAAAGGTACCAATTTCAATGAAACATGCGGGAAATGTAGGAGATAATACCCCCCAAATAATTAGATCTTCTGGTTTGTTTATTTCAGGAATTTAATCGAATCTTGATTATAAGATAGTTTTAGCAACAGCTATTAACAATGACTGACACCCTATTAAATCACCTGAGGCTCTTACACGTAAGTAGTGGAATGACTGAGAAAATTCATCTCATTGCAGTGGCAAATCATTTGGTCAGAGAGAATGATGCTTGAAAATGAACTTCCTTAAAGTTCATCATCGATCATTTGTAATACAACCAATTTACTAATGCACAACATGGCTCTCTATATTATTATATTAATAAATTAGTGTATATTAATTGGCCATATGCGAAGTTGAAACAACACTTATGCACCCATTTTTGTCACTACAGCAGCACAAATTTTGTTATTGTGCAAGTCAAATTCATTTCATTTTTTGCTCTGTTATTGTCAATAGTCAGTAGATTGTTATCTGTGTTTGTAAGTAGAGATGGGGCTTTCCAGTCTTTTTAATAGTTCAAATTTTATAGATCCCCTTGCGGGGCCTGTCCTTGTGCCACTGGTATTGTGGCAATATATCCATTTTTAGTGACCGTCTCTTTAGTAATTTCAGAAACTCATTGTAAAACTTGGCTGCATTGTTTGGTGTGGCAGAAAAGGCAAGCCAATTTTGCATGCTCTCGAAGGTGGTAGGTTGGAGAGAAGGATTGTGTTTGACATTTTCACCCCCCACCCCCCAAAAATTAAAATTGCCTGCTACCGCACTGCAATGTAATAATTTTGGGTTTAAAGCTTGCTTCTTATACTGTCTTAAGTCTAAAGAAGTTTCAGATAGGTTTTAAGGCTGTTGATTGCCAGGTATCCTGGTTACAGGTCAGCACATAACAAACGAAATGATTTGGAAATTTTTGTAATATGTTGTATTAGAATTAGTTAGGTAAATTATATCTAAAGAGAAGGAATAGTGGTAGCAGTGCTTTAATTAACTGTAGGTTACTCAATAAAGATTGCTGCATTAAATTAGGAAACCTGACGTATTGCATCAATAGTAAATATAGCTGCCAATTATTCAATAGACTTATTAACCAGTCAATCTGTAATGCGATGCAAACTCACTTTGACAGATCTTCTATTCTTCGTACTGCAGTTTTTAGTATTTTATATTTGCAACCATATTTCATCAGCATGCATTTTCATGAAAGTGATAAAGTAACCTGTAATACTTAATGAGACATCACTGACATATCTATTTTACTGCATAAGGAACCCAATAGGATTAAGCCCATACACTGGAATAAAAAGGTCGAACTTGCCATCTAAACACAAATATTTTGCTGTGCGGGCTCTTCAGATTTCAAATGATTTGATTTGGGTGTACCTAGTATGTTGTAAGTGCCTTTTCACTTAAAAAATATGGCAGATTTAATGACTGTCTTACACTTTACTTCCATTTGCTCTATCTAGTAGACTAATTTGCCCCGGTTGGTATTCCAACATTATCAATATGATGCAGACCATTGCTTTATTGCCTAAAAATGAGAATATCAGACTTCAATTCTAGTCGATTCTCCCGCTTACTAACGCGATAAGAATCACATTGTCGACCCTCTATCGTTTCATAAAGTGGATTACATGTTCACTGTAACTCACGAGGTGTAATTTTGGATAGTTCCTCGAAGGCTACACTGCATTTTAGTTTTTAGCCAGGAAATGGCTGCTTTCTTCTGCACTCGATGATTCATCATCTGAAAACTGTTCTTTGTTCTTCGACAGGCAGCGTTGAACTTTATGTTTTATGTAGAGACATAAAATTATGCAAAATGCTCCTGCTGTGAAGAAAGCTAATACCTGGAATGTGAAGCCAGGATTGGACTCTGACGTCAATCTGTAGACTTGATTTACAACAACAGATGCTACAGTAAAGCTAAGTGCATTGCAAATTGCTATAAGGGATAAGATCATACCATTCTGTCCCTCGTCTGTCGTTTTTGTAGCAATTGATCGGATTGAAGACATTGCCACTGGTGTTGCTAGAGAAAAACAACTTGTTACATAAAGAAGCTTCTTTGAATGAACCAACGATAAAGCGATATGGCTGATCGTAAAACTGAAGATTCCTGTCATTGACATAGCATAGTCCGTTGGATACCAAAACTTCAAGACGATCCATGAATAAATAATCGCCCCAACGCCACGCACCAGGTAAAGCATGGTCAAATACACTCCTATTTCGCTGGCTGGTAGACCAAATACTTTACTTCTTAGGAATAAGACTAAAACTTCAGTTTCTCCTGAATCAGCCATGGTGATGAGGAACACAGCAGCAAGAATAGGTAGGAGGGTTGCTGCATGCTCCTTTTGTAAGCATTTGGAAATAAATGTTGCCACACTAATTGTGGTCTTTCTTTTCTCTGATAACTGACCATCTTCATCTCTTTGAATAGGAGGTAACAGTAAAACAACATATAAAAGGTTGAGCATATTTGCCCCAAATGATATCCAAAAGACGCCTTGATAGCCAAACTTCTGCACTGTGAGACTGGTAACCAGGCTGCCAATTGCTCTTCCGCACAATATACAACTCCCAATTATAGCCATCCTTAAAGAGCGTCTCTTGTCTTTATTTGTAATATCTGCTATGTATGCATGAGCTACAGTGATGCCGCCCTGAATACCTCCAAAAACTCCGTTAATACCTGAGCCCAACAGCAGTACCCACATGTCGAGTCCAATGTATTTAGCGGAAGCAGCATAAATAACGGCTTGGATGGCAAGTGTGATCGGAGGTATAAACGTAGCTCTCGATTTGAGCACCATATCATAAAGATAACCAGCTAAAGCACAGGTAAATATTGACGGAATAGCAATGCACAGAAATGAATACATATTCCAATTTGCAGCATCCTCTTGAACCATACCCCTTTCCACTTTAAATTTTTCATCAGCTAGATTATGACAGACTGTTGAATTGTGATGTCTGAAACACAATTTCTGGAGAATTAACTGCGGCAGAACTTCTGAATGACAAGCGAATGAAAAGAAAATTAGAAATATGTATAGTTCTGTTCCAAAACCTATGGTATCCTTCATCCATGTTTTGTTGATCAATGCCATGTTGGAACATTTCTTGGGAGCCATGATACGACCAAAAAGTACATCTATCAACTAAACTTTTGGGACACCTTTCATTTGATGCACTTGAGTGAATCTACTTTCAATATCGATTTGTTTTAGGTCAAAACATGGCAACAATTGAAGTATAGAATTCTCTTAACCAGTCCGAGTGCTTCTAATTTATTGTGAACAGAAGTTATTATGAGCAACATGCCTGAAAGGTACAAAGTTTCAAAATCGACACTATAGTCTGTGGTCTCTGTAACCACAGCAAATCTGATATTGTGAACTTTGTACACTGATGACTATTGTTTTCTGCAAACGAGACCAAATACCGTGCCTAAAAATTTACAGCAAGTGTAGGACCGAGATTCACAAAGTGCACACAAAAGATCATTATTTCAAGTATTAACATCCTGAATGAAGTAATCACTAAGGTGGAACTGCAATCCTGACGCTTCCGTGAGCACGATGTGTAATAGACTCGATCAGCAAGTTACGTATCCATAGGTCTATCCAGTTTTTGAGAATTAATCTCCTTCAACAACCGCACATTTTCCACTCTAGTGCTTTTAACTTCGACAATCCCTAGACGAGCAACAGTTTAAATTGCGAAAGGTTAAATTCGCAATATTTAACGTTGAAGTCACAGTTCTGCTTGCAATTTACATTCGAGACTTTGCTGAAGCATAAACAACTTTCATTGAATTCGCAGTCAATTTTTCTACTTCGATAACTCTAACAACAGCTAAAGCATTGACTTCATTGTTACAAGAGGTTATCAATTCCCCTGGAAACAATCAATTCTCGACTTTTTATGCACGAAATTAAAACATCAAGTGTGTAGCACGAATTGGCTGTAGTTCTTGCAACAATCGTTCTCGTGAGAAATATGACGGAGCGTGTTTTTTCCCACACAGGTATGACAATAAATGGCAAACCATCTCCGTAACGAATGTAAAAAAGCCTTTAAAGCTAGGGAATTTTTCTTCTGCTGTCGAATATTGTTTCTTTACTTGGCAGAGCATGTGGGGGATAAAAATGTATAGGTTGCAAAATTTGCAACCTACCCGAGGACACAACATTATTGTGAATGAAATATAGAAGTCAGTCTAAGCTAACAAAACGAAGATTCTTTTGTTACTAATCAGTCAACATCTGCAATTTTTATGTACGTATCGTTAAGAAGGAGAGTGGTGAAAAGACGATTTATGTATGAAATATTGAAGGAAACGAGATCGTATGAGACAAAATTGCCTTTCCTATTCGCCATGTGCTCGCTGACTCGCAGGTAATCGTCAGATCTTCTGAGAATGACAACGCAACAAGTGCAAAAATATACAATGATCACTTTCAAAATGTCTGCTTACTCCATTATCTCAGTCGTCCCTGGTGAAAATTAGCAACGTTCCTGTTCCCGTTCTTTTCACTGAGGTGTCGGAGCATCGAAGTGTCGGAGTACCGAGCTGCCGGAACATTAAAGTGTCAGACCATCTAGGTGACTGGTAGTCTTGATGACTCAAATCTTTTTAGCTGGCGCTTAAGCAAAGCAAAGGGTGAAAGCCTGAAAAAATTAGTCCAAGAAGCAACTTACCTTGAAGAATAAACCACGAAAAAAACTTATTAATGGATTAACGTATTTGAATATTGCGACGTTGCGATATTTTGAGATCTACAGCACGGCAGTCGGTCGCAACATAACAGTCGGCTTGTCAAATCCAGATCTAGTTCAGTGGGACAGACTACACTTGCTGAAAATATGTATTCCTTATGTTCTACCCTCGGAATGATCGGCGAGGAGTCGGTATGTCACTGATACGACGGAACAAAATCCTGTGGCTTCTCTGTGAGAGCCCTAATTATTAGGTAATCTTTTTGTGGTACAAATCTTGATAATCGCCTTGATAATTTGCCACATTGTGCCGAAAACATGCTTAAAAGCTTTTTAGTTTTCATCATTTTCCTTTTGGAAATAATGAACACTCTCGTGGAATATGGTACCATAGAGCAACAGCCATTAGACGTGTGAAAGAGAGTTCGCAGCAAACTGACAATGTACGAATTTGCAGTGCTCCTTGGACATCAACTAGGCAACCAAGGGAAAGTTTTGAATATATTACGGCATCCAGTTAACTTTGATAGTAATATTGGATACATGAATAATCTAATTGATGGAAACATATACTGGACCAGATATTCAAGAGCAATTTCCAACTGATCTTTTTGCATATCTACATCAATTTATACCTTAGAAGTGCTCCAGTATTATTAACGCTAAACATTGTTGATGGTCGTGGCAATGATCAGTTTCTTCACTGCCTTCCGACATCCTTAAATAAGTTACATTGTTTATCTGAGGCTTAACATAGACGATCATACATTTGCACCCGAAAAGTTGAAAGAACATGATAGTTAATAACAAAGACTCGATGTTACTCGATGGTAGTAAATGAAAATATAATATTTTGAAATTCAACTGGTCAAAGGTCCTTTAGCTTCATCCATACAGGAGAGGTTATGTCTATTTGTTCTGTATATCGTGTAGTTAATGCAACAGTTGCTGCTACTATCATCCTATGCAACACGTCAGAAGATAAAGTGCTGTCCCCTAGATAACAGAAAGCAGAGCTCTTTTAAATCTCAACTAGTACTCCTCAAAATGATGACTTGGCATAATACCTTTGATAATTTCTTAGTTTCATGCAAACGAAAGTTTCTAAGCATTATCGTATCAAACATAGATTTGGATTCACGATTATTGGGGGTTATCTAAACTACATGAAGTAAATTGTCTTTTTTAATTAATGTTACGCATCAGTACTTACAATGATGATTTTGCACTATATTTTTGCTTTTTTACCACAAACCAAATGCACAGGACACCACACCAGTTTGATTTGGTATCGGAAAACTGAAATTAAGGAACTTTTAGAATAAAATGCAAAGACGATAATTGTCAGAGTTCGAAGCACTTTTAACTTTGCCCAACAATACCAGAGTGTAATACAACCCAGAGTTTTTGTAATGCAGTTTATTTTTAATATCTATCTTATAATTGCATACCATATAAAAGGTTAATTCAACAGCCCATATTTTGTTGGAAACTGGCACTTTGCCTTGAACTTAACTAAGTGACAATTTTTCAGTAAGTCAATCGAGAGGCAGGCTTGTAAAAATCACGACAAAGCATTTTATATAAAATCTGTTGTCTGTATCACCCTATTTGTCGACTTACTGAAGTAGTAACCCCGTTAAGAATAAACGAGACGAGCAATGAGTCAATGACTATAAAGACTACAGTATATTACATTGAAACCAGTAATTTATTTTCGATAAATTTTGACACATGGTTTTAAAGTAAGAAACACAAAGATTGATTTTTAAATAACCTTGTGCATGATAGATTTTATCTGTAAAAAAATTTTACTTGCATTTCAATGCTTCCATTTAAATTCATCTATTCCATCACTCATGTTGCATTTGTGCCACATCTTATAGTTTAAAGAGACTTTACTTCCTTTTCTTTCTTTGTAGTCTTTCACTTTCGTCTTCATCTTTAAAGTCAGGGGTCGCCACGCCTGATAAAATTTCTCCGTTTTTTAGTCGTTCTTGTCATAACTTTGCAAACTGTCTTACTACCGTATGGTCTTGCTGTCACTAATTACTTTTAGTTGTCTTATACGACAAGCAGAGGAGACTTTGAGTCTATTCTTTCTCTTCACAACTGTTTCATTGAAATTTAATCAGTGCTCAAAATACGAAGCACCTACCAATGGAGTGCATCGTTCCTAGTACTTTTCGTGTTTTAAATACATATTTACTTTACTCTGGGCTTACGTAAGGCACTATGATGCATTCCAATCTAGGATAAAACAGGTTCACCAACACTCATGCCTGAAATGCAGGACTCATACCAACGAAAGAAAGCAAACAGTCCACGTTTCAATTACATCTTTGTTAAAAAATACGATTTCGGACAAAAACTTAGACATTAATATTCTTTTTGCTTAAAAGGAATGTATTTGAGTGTTATACAAAAAAAATATGTAATTCAATATTGCAAGTCTCTAGCGTAATTATTTACTAAAGTGAATTTTCCACCAATTTTGAATCCTAACATTTTTTCCTCATAATGTGCGAACTTGTCTTTATTTTGTAACTGGCATTTTGAGAAACAGTTTATGTGAACTGTACCTTTCTAGGATGACCTTAGCTTGGTCTTAGATATTTAACATTTCTTAACTTTAAATCTTTTGAACTTTCCTATAACCTATTTAAAGCACTTATGTTTGCATTTGTTTCTGTGAATTTTGTCTATGCTTTGAGATACATAACATTAATTTAAAACAGGGTTATAATTACGCCACCTGTAAGATTAATTATCGATTTTGGTCTTACAGTTATTGATCATTGTCATTGGCAATTTCTGTTAGATCAAGTAAAAGCATACATCCTGAATAAAATTAATACACGGTTTACAGAATTTGTCTATTTAGGAATTTCCTGAATTCTTATTTGCGCAATGTGGCAAAGGAAATGGAACTTCTACAGAGCCCAGCATAGTTGATTCTCGAACTGTTCTTAACTTAAAAAGAGATTGAAAATGTGCAGTCATATATTTATGTGCAAGACAAAAACAGAAATTTTATAACCCGATAAACAACGCTGCGGTCGTAAATAGAACCATGTACATCATTAGATTTGAAGAAAGATGCAACAGTATGATTTAAAAAACAATTCAAAACAGGATGTGCACCAAATAAAGAATTGTGCTGTGAAATGTGGTGTAAATACAGCGGGAGTTAGTGTTAATTACGTTTCTGGAGGTCTCTAAAACAAATTCCTAAACCTACAATGTGACATAGACAGAAATATAAGAAAATGCATGGTGAAACATAAATTATGTAGTGGAACCGCTGTTTACTGTCCCACTGGCTTCAGGCTGCTTGATTGTAGAAAAACATGCTAATACTCGTTATCTGATTTACCCTGGTTTTCTGGTCTCTCCTCTTTAGATGTCAAGTTGACTTCATGTGCATGCAACCTACTTTCACCATCGTTCTCCATAATGGGTGATTGTACGTGAGAGACTCTATTGCTTTACGATTAATATCAGACTCCTTGAAATTTTACGGCTATATTTCAACGCATTCTTTCCCCTCCTTATGAACTGTTTTTGTCTGCTAGATGTTTATATATAAATTGTTTACTTTGCTGTTCTTACAAGATACATAATTAGTAAAAAGCATTTAGTTGTGCACGACCATAACTTTAATACAGGTGCTCTTGGCTTCTTCTTTTTTCAATATGGTTCATCTCCTTGTCGTTTGGGATTGTCTTTGGGTTGTGCAATACCATTTGGTGGTATTTCGAAGCATTTTTAAATGTTTTCTGTATACTGTCCACATTTACTACTCTTAAGCAGGTACAAAAGTATGATGGACTTGAACTTCCAAGCTTAAGTGTCACTGCCTGTGCTGTTTGAGGTTATACCCAAGAAAGATTCTTTCATACTCAAAGCAAAATTGATCAAGGCTAGGCGTGTCTTCCTGTTTCTTGGTCGTGCTAATGCAAGCTTTGTTCACTAGTTTGAAACCCTGTTAACAAGAACATTAGATACTACGAGGTAAAGTATTTTTGATTAGTTCTTAATTAATTTTAGGTAATTTTCATGTGATGTTTGGTTCTTGGGATTTAAGATTTTTGTTATTAAGGCGCGACAAAAGTTATTTAGGTTGTTTGACTTCTTTGTTTTTGTGCTGCCAAGTGAAGCAAAGTTTCTGTAGAGTTGCGGAGAAGTTAAGGGCCGTAGAAGTTTCTTTTATAGGTATGTTTTTTCCAAAATTTTGGTCATGCTTTTGTCATGTAAGCTAGTATTATTACTAGTTTGGTTTTCACTCGACAATTTTTATCTGCGCTTGATATATAGACATTGTGCTACTGAGCTATGTAAGCATGGTTGTTTAGTTGTGTTGTGCCTTCATTATATTTGGATAAACTATGAGTTTGGATTTTTTTATGTAATCCCATATCTTCTTAGATGCACCACGTAACAAGTGAGTTTGTTTGTGGAAAAGAAGCACTGAATGATGGGGGGAGTTTAATTCCAAAAGTGATTAATTGTTGCTCACTTAAAATACATGTAGTTTTCTCGTACACAACTAAAACAATACAGTTTCAGGACTATAATGAACTTAAAAGTCATGTAGGAGTTATACTTTAAAGGAAAAGCAATCGCAAGATTTCGGTAAGTAGTAAGACTGAGGCAACACGGCTATGAGATCAAAGGCAATAGCAACATGCAGGTATTATCGCACAGAGGTTTTGGTCAAGACAAACAATGGGCTTGTAGTGGACAAAAATATCTGAATGCTTTGGGCAACTGAACACTAACTTCTATTTTATGAAAGATGAAGCATGCCACATTTTGTAATTATTTTAAATAAAACAAGCCAACCAATAAAATAGCAAAAGAAATTTTAAAAGATTTCATTGGCAGTTCAGGATAACATGTATTATTGTTATGTGTGTGCAAAGTGAGTGTGATTCTGTTGATCAATTCATAATTAATTAAGTTACCCTTAACAAGTTTTGCAGTTTGAATACAGTTCATGATAGATTAATGTGATATGAATTCGTAGCTGAGAAAAGAGCATACCCAGTTTAGAAAAGTGCATTTTGACAGCGAAATTTATCTAAAGCTTACCTCCTAAAGAGAGAGAGGTTACCTTGTGTGGGAGAATGTGTATATTGTGCTTAATAGAAGACACAAAATGCGAATTGGATCAAAAGCAGAAAAAAGAAATTAAATTAACTGCAATTATTTGGTACTATTACTGATATTAAAAATTACAAGTATTGTGATTTGTCATTCAATTGAAAGTTAAGTCAATAATTTGCTTACAATATTGAATTCAAAGCTACAGCTCCTACTGATTACCTTAGCTAAATTCACAATTAAATACTCATGATATTACACTTTATGCGAAAAAATTTTTAAATTCAATATTCTTTTAAACTAAATTAGATATTATTATGCATATAAGAATGTTAAATTAAGTAGTGGAAAGTAGTGGATGGCGCGTTACTCATAATTGTCTATACTACATCAATTTTTTGCACGATTTATGCCGTTTTTTTGCTATTCTGTTATACACATGCTAAATGCCAGTGCTTCAATAGAAAGTTGAAGCACTGTCTTTACTATTTGATGCACAATCTTACTTAATCTGTAACTACATCTTCCTACTAAAGTATGTGGATTAACTGAAGATAATTTTGTTCAAACTTAGTACTTGCTACGTGCAGTTGTAATATATATATATATTAATATAGTGCTTCAAATATAGTGCTTAAATGAAAGACAGGTCTGACTAATGTGACAAAGATTAAAAAATGGTAAGATTGAGTGATCTATGTAAAGGATATTATAATCCAGAAACATTGGAGTAAAAACATGAAAAGCAGATTAATTTGAAAATTTTCCTTGTATTTTTACGCTTCATTACATCTAGTTGACCTTTTCCTAGAGCTAAGCATGAATTTAACTTTTCCTTCACTGACGAGACACCTTGGTCACAACTTGGACGTCTGTTAAGCAATACACCTCGCTAATCTTGCTTTGCTACAAACTTTATATTAGTTTCTATATACAAATAAAAGAATTGACTAACAACATCTTCGATTTCGAACGAAAGATTTCACTTTAATCTTTTCTAACCTATGGCAGTAAATACGCTATCAAGCACATTTTGAGAAACAATGGATCATAGCATTTTTACTAATATCAGTAGTGATTAAAGTCCAAAGACAGTAAACTCAAAAATGTATCCTCATCATGCTATTATAAACAATGCAAATGTCATATTTCTTAAGGATAAATTGTAAGCAACCAAATCTAATTATGCGTTTGCAGTTTAGTTTGAACTGAAATTCCTCGACATTCTCTCTTTCAAAGATCTATTGATAATCCTCTTTAAAAGTTGCAGAAGAGCGATTGGAATCCATTGTTTTGATTTATATATGCCAATCACAATATCAACTAACATCATTCTACATACGAAATCAACAGAGAATTCTGTGATCATTGTAAGATAATGTAAGTAGTTTTAGAGATGCAGGTGTTCTCATAGAATCTCATAACTTTAGGTTTATTGGGGAGGAACTAATAGAGTAGTAGAGTTAAAATAACAATATTAAATTCCAAATGTTTCGAGTAAAACTGTTAAAAAACATATTAGCTGAAAACTTTTGTTTATAAATTAAAACAAAAATGTTGCTTAGATATATTAAGACTGAAGCATCTAAAATAGATATAACAAAACTAGATAGATAGATAGATAGATAGATAAATAGATAGATAGATAGATAGATAGATAGATAGATAGATAGATAGATAGAT
>JANTCA010087977.1:0-13960 GCA_024741275.1 Chironex yamaguchii | reverse complement strand
AAATAGCCAACAAAGGACTGGTCCTTTCATACAGTACTAAAATGTTGTTCGTCGTGGTCTTAGTTTTCAAGTTCTTACTACGACTGCGTTTTCCACCTAATGGCTCTTTGCATTGTCTGAACAGATTCTGTCAGGTCTGCCATTCCTTGCAATGAAGCTCTTTAGTGATGAGACAAACTCTGACACCATTTGGTCTCTCAGGACTTCTATGCAGACTGCTCTACTCAGGCTGCATGCAAATAGCAGAATGTAGGCCTTCCCTTCTTTGTTCTTTCCTACTTTGTAAATCACTGGGCCAGCATAGTCGATGCCTACCACTTGAAAGGGTTGTTCACCTTCAATCCGAATTCAGGCTTTTCATATGTAGACCCCTCTTCACAGCTCCAGGTTTAGTGACTCTTATTTTCTGCAAACTGGGCTGTTCCTTTATGCCTGTCCTGCTCTAGTATAATAAGGAAGATCAAATGTTCATGTACTTCATCTGTGGTGATGGGTCCGAAATTTACCCTACAGTTGTTAATGAACCACTTGACCCATGCCAAACAGCAGATCAGCTTCCAGTATCCTACTTTGGATGTAGGCTTGTCTGTGTCACCCTCTGTTTGTTGTGAAGCACCAAGGCTGTCCTTTACAACTCTTGCCTCAGCTTCCATTTCTTTGCTTGGCATAGTTTCAATGTCCGCAGACATTTGATCCATCAACCATTCTGGTCCCTCCCACCATCCTTCTGGCAACTTGTGGACACGAACTCCTCTACTTCCATAGTCTGCTGGGTTTTCTTTTCCGGCAACAAACAACCAGGTAATGAATGTCTTTTCCTAAATTTTCTTAACACGATTCCAAACATACTGCTGGTAATTTCCCTCTCCTCTGACCAAATGTAAGGATGTCTGGATGTATGACCATCCTATTACATGATGAATTGGGAGATTAGGGATTGTACCTCTCGCATTCTCTAATATGTTGGCAACCATGTGTGCTGCAACCAGCTCCAGTCTTGGAATTGTGAGGGTCTCTTTCGCCAGTCTTGATTTGGAAACCAGGAGCCTTTGGTTCATCCCCATGTTCTCTGTAACCATAGCAGAAACAACTGCACAAGTTTTATTGTCAATTGCATCCCCAATGCAGGTCCACATGTTGTATAGCCTCTGGACAGAGACTAAGACTCCTAGGAATTGTGGACAGCCTGCTCAGCCTGTCCATCTTTGCTGGAGGCCATCAGTAAGGGTATCATCCCATATCAGTCCAATATCACAGGCATCTCTGAATATTGTCTTTCCAATCAGAGTAGCTAGTGACAACAGTCCCAATGGGTCATAGATTGAGGCCAGTGCTTGCAAAACTCCTCCAGTTTTGAAATGTTGGGTTGAATGAGATCTGCTATCTTGCTACATAGAAGGCCCAATCTTCTGCTCTCTGCAGAACTAGTCCCCAGTTACTCCTTTGCACAAGTTATTTCATCATCACCTAACGTATTGTCGTTTTCTAGGGAGGGAAGGTTTGAGTGCCTCTTGTGAACAATCAATCCACTGTCTTTGATGATAGCTCCCACTTTACTTTTCCAGCTTTGTGCCTCCTCAATTGATTGTACCCTGGTCATGAAATCGTCTACATAAAGACTGTGCTTGAGTTCGTCTACAATTTCTGGATATTCAGCAGCAAAGGACCATAGATACTGCTCCCATGTTGCTCCAAGGAGAAATGGTGATTGTGCCAGGCCAAATAGAACTCTTGTGAATCTCAAAGTGATAACCTCCTGGGTCTGTAGGTCCTGTATCCAGTGGAATTGCAGATAGTCACGGTCCTGTCCCTAAATTCTGATCTGCAGGAATGCCTGCTTGATGTTACCAGTGATGATTACATGGTTAAATCTGCATTGAACACGAACATTCCAGATTAAATTTTGAAGAAAAAAAATTTTTATAGTGCCAAACAAAAATGCACATACAAGGACACAGACAATTTTTCAAAGGCAAAAGATCACCTTTGATGGAACATAACACACCTTTTCCAAGATTCAATGAGTTTCCATTGGAAGATGCTACTGCACCTATTTCCATCAAAGGTGCAGTACAACACACACTGACAAATGCCCTGAGATTGACAAGCAATGAGTTGAGATGGAAGAGAGACACAAAAAGGTCAAGACATTAAACATTCCCGACAGCACTTTAAGACTTGCTGATCAAATGTCAACTACGGCTGATATCAGTTGCATCCCAGGAGCCCGGCGAGGTCATATTGCCAACAGTCTAACATACAGTGACAATCTTCAGAAATACCAAGATATTGTCATTACTGCAGGTTCAAATAACAGATGGGAAGAACAGTCAATTTACAAGTTTAGCCTTTAATTCGACCAGGAACTTAAAAAAATTGAATGAAGTCACTGAGGACTAAAGAAGAAGGTTCAACCTTTGTACAACCCGTTATTAAGAAGAACAAAGCAGCAACAGATGAAGTGAACCTTGCTATGGAAACTGTTAACAACATCTCAAAGAAATCCCACCGGATAAAGTTACCAAAACAGATACTATAACTGACCAATACCTGGAGGATGACATGATACATACAAACAAGACAGGAACAGACAAAGTACTGGACAACATTAATGAAAATCTCAACAGACAACTACTGATAAAAGGACGGACACCAACTACTGACAAATACTACAACAAAGTAACTAATGAATATAAAATAGGCTTCTATAAATGCACAAATAGGCACTATGGGATCCTCTGCCCTTTTGACAGTGACAAGTTCCCTGCTACAGGGGCTACTGTTGGCAAGAGGAATACACTGTGCACCTTGCAGGATTGTTACTCAGGTATTATCATTCTAGTATCCAAAACGAATGAAATTATCCATAAGCGTGACATGGCAGTTGGTAGCATATTACATTTAAGTATTCGAGATACTACGAATGGTGAATGTAAGCAAATATATGGCTTTTATGGCCACCGTTCTGGCAAAAGTTCAACTGATAGGATTCATCTATTGCAATTATTATCAGAAAATATAGAGAATCAAGCAAACAATCTTATACTAGTCGATTTTAATTTTATCAATGACATATTAGACAGAAATACATTTAAGTCACTCCTCCCCCAACAAAACCAAGTCATGTGCAATGAATGTGAAGTATTACAAAAGAAAAAACAGGTAGTTGCTTCATTCTGGTGTAAAAATCCTACACTTCAACAATACTGATATATCACAAAAAACTGAAATCCCGATCCAAGATAGACAGAATTTACATAAGCGAAACAGAAAGTGAATCAATCTACGGCACTAAATTTCTGTCAACAGCCTGGAAAGATCACAAAATTGAAAATTTTCCAAATACTTAGTTTTTGAACACATCTCTAATAAAAGATCAAAACTACAGATCACTCAAGGAAACAGAATGGAAAACATTTCATAATTATGTGGAAGATTTCCAAAGACTATCGTGACCAGTGGGATGCTGCCCAAAAACTAGTGCAGATAATCTCAGTCGACAACAGTTCAAGGAAAAATCAAGTCAAAAGAACCCTAGAATGCGAATTAGAAAAAGAAAAGACCAAATTGGAATCCTTACCCCCAAATGATATATATTTGGTCAACCTACAGGCTATTGTAAAACAAGTGTCTCCTTTTCTAATTGAAAAAGCCCATGAATAAAAAATACAATCCCGCCTAACCAATTTTGAGGAATCCTAACATAAAATAAGCTTCTACAATAGGATGGAAAGATGGCATGCTAAGGCCAAGATAAAATTTCCCTAAATGGACATGTATCTTATGATACACACCAATTACTTACAACCACCAAAGAGTTCTATCAAGAATGAGACACATGGCAATTAAACGAAAGAAAGTTCTTTAGCATCGATTCAAATATTATATACCCTCATCAACAAAGGCATTGCGATGCTGACATTTCAGAAAAAGAAGTCTGTCAGGCTATAAATTGATAACCTAACAACAGACCCCCAGGTAGAGAGGTCTACCCTTTGAATTGCACAAATGTTTTGTAATTTACCAAAGGACATTTTTCTACACCTAATCCCATCTATTGAGGAAAAGAAAGAATTAACCTACTCTCAACGCAATGGCATAATAAAAGTTATCTTTAAGGAAGGTGATTTAAAGGGCCTTTCATGCTATAGACCCATGACTGTGATCAATGTTGACACTACAATTATCACAATAGTTTCCCTTTGACTTGCAAACGTCCTTAAGTATATTGTTGATGAAAACCAAACATGTGTTCCCGGTCGTAGAATCTCAGGTAATTTACATATGACACGAGAAATTATTGATTGTGCCAATTCATGTAACTTGAATGAAGAAATTTTAATTTTAGATCAAGAAAAAGCTTTGATTGTGTAGATGATAGATTTTTGTTTAGATGATAGGGCATTTCAATTTTGGACATTGGTTTATTAACTGGATTAAAATTTTTTACCATAACATTAATTGCAATGTTAAAAATAGATTTTTAACTGAAGAAATAGAAATTGGTCGAGGTCTGAAGCAGGGGTGCCCTCTCTGTCCTCTTTTATATGTTCCTGTAACAGACAGTTATCACTATTTGCAGTGATAGTAAGATTACAGGTATTCCTATCCAGAAAAAAGAACTTAAAAGTCTCCAGTAGGCGGATGATAATCAACTGTTTCTTACAAAAAATCATCACTAGAGGAAATTTTTAGAGTTCTAGTTCGTTATAAAAAAAACTGCAGGCAGCAAAGTGAACATTAAGAAAAGGAAAGCCTTTGGTTGAGCAAGTGAGACCTGGCCCTTGACCGAGGCTGACCTGCAGCGACTGCAATGCAACAACAAAGCGATGATAAGACGGATATGCAATGTCAAACCAAAATATTTGAATATTGTCTGGTCAAAAGATCTGTTGCCAAGCTTGGTCTCATAGACATAGAGGTTATCATGAGAGACAGAAGAACCTATTGGTGTGGCCATGTCGAACGCTCAAATGGTGCCATCAAGATTGCCAAAGATATGGAAGCTCCTAGTAAGTGGGGAAGAGGCAGACCCAAGATGTCTTGGAAATAACTGGTGCAGAAAGACCGGAAAGCATGGAAGCTAACTTCAACTAATTCTCTTGATAGAGAAGGGTGGAAATGGCAATTGAAATCTGCTATGCCTGCAGTTATCCAGTTACCTGGATGGGGGCCCACTGGTGCGGATACCCGTCAACCTGCACAATAATAAAAAAAAACCAATGAGAGAGAGAGAGAGAGAGAGAGAGAGAGAAAGAAAGAAAGAGACAAATACAGACAGAGAAAGAGAGGGGGAGAGAATTGGAAACAATGAATTGACAAACCATTTGGCGTTGAATGGAGTAATAGCAAAGTTAAAATGTTAGGGGTCCTTATAGGGAACGAAGATACAAGGATAGACAATTTTCAAGAGCAAACTTCAAGAATAGAAGACAAGAGTCATCAATGGTCTAAACACGGCTTACCTTTATTAGAGTAAAAGGAAATTATCGCGAACAAATTTTGGAGGAGGAGGAAAACTATTTTTAACATGCTCTTGTGTCATGTAAAATATGGAGGGGAAAAAAAGAAAAAAAGACCAATATTGCTCAGTGTTGTGAACAACAGAAATCCCAGACATGCAACAGAGCAAGACAGTGATGAAATACAGTCTGGGTACAGGACATAGGCCATGTAGTGACAAAGGTTGTCTCAATACTGGACAAAGGACAAAGTTATGAGTAGCACAGCTGACTGAACGTTTGCTAAGTCATATTTACCAAATATGGACAGTTATCCCTAAAAATTATAAGATCCTGTAAAAAGCAATTTTTAGAAAGAAACTGAAAATTAGAAAACCAAATTTAGGAATATAATCAAAAGCCTGTGTAAAATTTCTTCCATATTTTTACCATACTTGTATTTCAAATGTAACTAGATTTTTATAAATATATGGATTAGATTAAACGTTTTCAGATAATTGCAACAGTCAGTTTTCTACTGGAAAGTAGCTGATGCGTTGCCACATAATTGGATTAATTGGACTATCGTGGGACAAATTCGATGTGAGTAATTAGCTAAGTTTATTGTTGATTATAATTAACCCATAGTACACATACTAAGCACATTGTTATATTTGTGTTTTGTAGTGAAGTAAAGTCAAAAACATTGATGCATATAATATCAATCCAATCCCACAGTGTCATCTATCTTCATATCTTTAACACCCAGTTTTATATTCTTATCAGAATTCAGCTCTCAACGAACAGTGCTAATCACACTTGTTTCTATTTTATTCCTATTTAACCAGGAATTTGATGACTATTCTAATACGCTTAAGAAACAGGATAGTCAACACCTGGTGAATTTCCACTGCTTCTGTCATGCAGTGCAGTTGTTTCCAACTGCTGATGTAAATTATCATAAACGTTTAGCTCCTGTCTTAAATTGATAGAAATTTCTTTCAGCTCTCGAATTTGTCTGCGCAGACTTCTTATTTTCTCTTGGTCTCTACAATGACATTAGCAAGATAGAGTTCGTTTGCAAAAGTACCCGGATTAACTAACAGTTCAAGAACAAAAAAGGGAAAAAAACAACAAATACTGTTATTTATTTGCTCATTCACTAGAGTGACTCAGTGACAGGTTCTTTGTTTCCACTACCGTATGTGCCTAGCTTAACCCTTAAACCTTTCCATGGATAAATATCCCTTAGCAATATCAGGTACTCGTTTAGGAGCGTTTCTTATGCAAATTAGACAAGTGTGAACTTCACAAAGACAAATATCGTAAATTAGTGGTTTCCTTTTTTCGTGAGTAAGTTTCCTCCACAGCTTTCAATTCAGTTCATAATAATTGTATATTTAATGCCGTTGTCATTTTTGAGTTAACTTCTACAAGAACAGTGTAGTATACCACACCGATATGGCATTGACAGTGAAGAAAAGCAAATGAACTGTACACTTGCTAAAAATGAGGGAAAAGCGAAATCATCAGACACAAGATTGAGATTTTGGACTCCAACGAACATGTGACACGGATATGGCATAAATTGTGCTCAAAGTACAGAGATTGTCAGTCATCCAACAATCAAAGGAGCAATTGTTTCGGCGGCAAGAGCTTAATTAATTGACCCTAATATTCATGTTTTTCTCTTTAATATGTTGAATTTGACATTAATAAAACTTGTTTAATAAAAATGTATTGATTGAACTAGAATATATTGTACGTATTGTAGAATGCTATAGAACACAGTAGAACATTCTAGAAGCCTTAAGGACAAAATAGAATCAATGACATCTTCATTTAAATATTATATCAGCATTGTTCCTGCAGCACAGGCAAGGTTTCTAGAAGGTTTTAGATGTACATAACATATTTCACTTTGTTCTTTGTGGTATACATAACATCCAAAATATTGAGGAGATATTTCATCAGCAATTTATAGCAGTTAGATTGGCCTCAGTCTTTAAGTTGCCATAAAACTGGACAGGTCCCTTCTGCTTCGAAGTGGAAAACTCAAGCAATGGGCAAACCTTTAACATTGGGGCTTGAGCTTAACTCAACACCTTAAATTGATGAGTAATTTTCTTGGCAACATCACTTCTCAATAGACTAATTTATATTTGTTAGTGGCTAATGAGGATGCACATGTATCATATCAAAAACAATCTCATGTTATACTCAAATTCTAATTAAATGCCACCTCCATTTCCATGGTTAGACATTTTCATAAAGTGATAACAGTTAGGTCAAATTAGCCACTCACAAGACAATAAGGACTCTAACATCAAATTAGTATTTGTTTCTAATTTTGAACAAAACTGACTAGTTTTGTCAGAAAGTTGCCTTTCATCGGGAAGAAAAATAATTGAAGTGGCATTGATATATCATTGAGTGAAAACAGATGAAATGAATGGTGATAATGTTGTTATTGTGTCTCAGAGGAACTTTACTTCACAAAGTAGTGGTAAATTAGTTTAAGTATGCAGGCTTAATTCAGGATGTGGATTTTGAAGCACTTCAGACCAACTTTGCTTGGCCAGCTTCGACACTACCCAGAAAACAACAGTACAACATTCAGATCCAGATTACCACCAATAGAGATATCTGGCTGGCTACATGCAAGCTGCTTAGCTGGATATACCTAACAGATATCCCAAACAAGACTATTGAGGGGTTGTAGTACACTGAGCAGGGAAACAAGCATCCAGGCCACTGAGGTCAACAGAGAAGCTGACTCTTTCACTGGAAACATTGTTAGCTAAATTTCCAGGAACATTTGAGCAGCAAACCAAAGCCAAAATTTTACTGGAGAGCTTCAAGGAAAGTTTTCCTCGAAAGGAAGATGGAGATAAACTTGGCTGCATATAATCTATTTTTTAAGCCTTTGAACGAGGAAGAGGCAACATTTTATGCTGGAAATATGTGAACTAGCCACTAAGTATAGTTCGTCCTCTGTACAAACCAAAGCTATTCAGTCATCCGTTCCTCACATTTCTTTCAGGCTATATTTACTTACGATATCTTGAAAGATATGTACAATTGCAGTGTCAACTACTTACGCAGTGCGCTGACATAAGCTGTACTGACAAGTATTATGTCATACAACATTTGTCATACAATATTATGTCACTTGTACTTTAGTTGTTTTCCCAATCTTGATTGTAGTACCGCATATTGTATACCAATCCACTCCACTGACCCTAAGGAATATCCCTTGCTGCGAAATTTTAAAATCCGATCAAGGGGGGAGATAACGCAAAAAGTTCTGTCAGCCGATCCATCAAAACACCGTCGAGTTTTGGCGCCAAAATCAAAAGCCTGAAAGAAAGATCGCAGACAGACTAAGTATGCCCTAACCCTAACCCTCGCCTCCCTTCGGATGGTCAAGTCCAGTTTAACCCTACAATCAAGATTGGGAAAACAACTAAAGAACAAGTTCGCCAAATTTTGCTCTTGCACATCTGAGATCTCGTTGGAAACTGCCATACTCTGCAGTGCGGGTCTAAATAAATCAAAATACGGTACTTTACTTTAGTCATATGATACTTACTTTCTCTTTTGATGTCATCCAATGCTTCCCTTGCCTTCTCTTCATTTCGACATGCTATGATCACCTTAGCTCCTCTCTTTGCTAAATCGATGGCTGTCTCTTTACCAATACCAGTGTTTCCACCTGTGATAATCACAGTTTTGCCATCCAATTTTGCTGGACTTGTGCACACACCACCAGCAAGCCATCTCCTAAACATGTTGATGCGAAAGACAAGTTTACAAATTTGACTAAAATACGTTATCTTACAAACTTGATTCAACTTCCCACTCGGCGTGTTGGAATGTGATCACGTGCGTTTTGAACCACAAACACAAATAAATTTATAACAGCTCCCTGTGCGTAACACCCACAGATTTAAAACGACTTTTATATCTATGGTAATACCTTGCTGGGATTTAGACCAGGGAATTCTGGAGGTAGGTACCACCTCCAGGCGGAGAAATTCCGACAGTCATTTTCACTTAGCTACATACCTCAGCATTTGAGAACACGGAGGTAAACTAACCTATGGGGCGGAGAGAATACACTGCTAATCTTTTTACCATCAGTTGTAGCATTGTTTGTGCTCAAGTAGCTAATATTTTAACTTCAATGAATTAAAATCCAATTTTATCCATAATCACGTGACCAATTATACCTTTGACCATATATTGTAAAACAGCAGGTTTTATTTTGTGCTCTATGTCGTAATAGTTTTTGTGCTAAGAACTGAATATTTCAACTGGAATGTAATTCTAATTAGGTGCCAAATAACCACTGCTGCCTTTGTTATTGTGTGAAATGTAAACAATAAATATCGGCAGTCATATGCAGCAGATCTTGTACATGGAGTAACGCTTGGAAGGTTTATCACATCAAAGCACTTTCTGCTTGGTCTTGGTTTGCACAATATTACTGGGCAGATGAAGACTGTGCAAATTGTAAGCCATGTTGGCCATTGTATAGAATGCAGCCTTATTTGTGAGTTTGAAACAGCTTAAGCTGAGACATCCCAATTACTGTCTACGACAATAGGTACTCTTCCTGTTAAGCCAATAACTTCGAAGACACTGTGTTGACATTCTTCTGGGTAGATCATTTTGATTTGAATATTGAGATGCAAATTGGTGATGGAGTCATCAATTCCACCCACATGATTGGGAATCTGCCACGGTCCAAGTGGACCCATCATTGCAGTTGGAAAGGAAGGGATCAAGAAGATTAAGTATACCTTCCATGCCACCTTCTGAAATAATTGTTCATCTAAGAAAAGAGCCACCTTCGTTCAGCAGTCAAATACCAACCCAGCGTAAATTGTGCAAAGTGTCATTCTCAGCTGATTACTTATTGTGGATCAGAAAATTTAACGAAACAGATCAAAAAGTTTCTACGTACTCTGATTGCCGTACTAGTTGAAGAAAACATCGCTTGTAAACCGCACAAAGAAAAACTGTAATAACTTATCTGACCCCGATGAATACCAAAGTTACTGCATTTGGAACAATTCACCAATATTTTGTTTATCAAATATGCCATAGGTTAATGTCACTTTGGATGCTGGCGCCGCAATTAATGGATAAAAATTAATATGGAATTTGCCAAATCAATTTAAAAATGTAATCCTAAATTGCAGAGATTTTCATTTTATGAAAGAAAACTTTGCAGTCATTGGGAAGATCATAAGTAACACAGGATTTGAAGATACCATATAGCAAGCTGGTGTTTGCTTGCACGGAAGCTTAAATGGAGTTCTTGCTGGTAGCCATTGCAGTCGTTCATGGACAGTGCATGCAGCCTTTTCAGAAGCATTGGAGCGGTTTCTGCTTGAACGATTTCTTTTCGATTTTGATGGTAAAACATTTCTTCCTCCTGTTTGTTTTGAAGCTGCTAAAGTACTTCAATAAAGACGCCATGGACGAGGATCCAAGCTTTTTTCTTCTCTAACAGTCATTTGAAGATAAAATTCGCAATGGTTAGCTAGGCAAGACCCCGTAATTTTGGCTTTGCGTCTACTTGGATCTCATAATAATGCAGCAATTGGCACATAGAGCAATCCATGAAAACAATTTTGACTTGCCCCTATCCTGTTGGAAATTCTTTTTGCCGTTGCTTTTTGAAACAAATTATTCCCAATATGGTTCATATTACATTGCTATTTTGGAAAGAATAGAAGAACTTTATCCTGGTCTGAAAAAACTTTTGGAGATAAAGGGCTTGTCTGTTCAAGCGCAATAAAAGATGCCACTGAGAGTTGCAGTAGACCAAAGAGGCGAACAAACTTTAAATAGCGATGCAAAGACAACTGGAGGAATAACGTATTTTGCATCAGACAATTCGTCTGTTTTGAAATGGACTTTGAATCATGCCGAGCAAGCAAAAAAACTGATGCACTGCTAAATTTTGCAGATTTCAATTTGACAGGGAATACTTACAAGACACTGCGCCCGTCGCAAATTTTGAATACGGAGGGAGAAATTGGTATTAGCATTGTAAGTGTGCTTAAAGAAGAGTAAATAAACTCATTCGATGCCGAATTGGATAAAGGTGCACTCTTTAACCTCAGTTCTGATATATTCATTCCTGACGATGCCTCAAGGGAAATCCTTAATCTAAGAAACATTGGCGAAGAAGAATATTATAATTTTATCAAATATCATATTATTATAAAGGACATTGCCCTTCATAAGCCAGTTTGAAAAAATGGAGTGAAACTACTCGGTGATTGTAATTGGAAAATTGTCATAAAGAAGAGCTGAAAAGAAAAGACTATTGGTTCGAATAGGACTATTCTTGGAATTCTTCTTGCAAAATCAGCAAGAACTGAAAGTGCAATTTCCAGACGGTACTTTGTTACCCTCTGTGTCCTGTACCGTTGAGCCTTGCCAATTCTGACGGATTGCAAATTGTTATTCTAAAATACTCAAAGGAGCCAGTTCTGCACCCAAGGGAAAGTCTTCCACAGAAGAGCCAAGTCTCAACATTCGTCGTAGACCTGATGGCTAACATTCGCACAATCAAAGAACTGCCCAATACATATGAAGACTTTACATGGAAATTCTTAAAATCTTTGCCAAGTGGATACCATAGAGTTGACATTGTTGCTGATTCATGTCAAGACAATGCCATCAAATCTGGAGAGCGAGAAAAAAAGGATCATCTGAGAAAATATTGATACATTCTGCTACATTCAAAGCTCCTCGAAATTTTAGTGATTTTTTGCAGATTGGGGAGAACAAGCGAATGTTAAATTCACTTATGAAAGAGATCATTGCCAAGAATCCAAAAGTCCTTCACATGCTCCGTTGTACCGAAATATACATTTCTACCCACAATAACATATTGCGAATAAAAAATAAAGTTATTTTTTGCTGATATCACGGATGTTAATTGAAAAGCAACATGACTTTTAAGTAAAAGTCAAGTTTACCATATATAGTCAAGGGTATAATTGATGGTAAAAAGATTAGCAGTGTATTCTCTCCGCCCCATAGAATAGACCTTGTATCTGCAGTCAATTAGGCCCCGTTTTCACCCCCTAAACCCCAGCAGATCCCAGTTTACCTCCGTGTTCTCAAATGCTGGGGTATGTAGCTAAGTGAAAATGACTGTCGGAATTTCTCCGCTTGAAGGTGGTCTATATGGCATTTCGCATCGACCAGGATTATCGCCACTGGTATAAATATTGTATAGTTTTAGAGTCCTCAAGTGTCACGTTGTCGTAGCTACAAATTTTCAGTTCAATACAAACCGGATTGCCATGTGTAAATGTTTAAAGGGTTCACAACTAGAAGCTTATTTATTAACTTAAGGAAGAGGCTTTATTTTTCAATTAGAGTTTCTATTCCATTTTCGTTCATCGACTTATAATAGAAAGACACAAGACAGAACATCCCTTTTCGGCATCTAGGGTTTCCTTCATAGAGAGATGACTCAATCTTTTGTGCCAAGCTGTAAGCGGCCAGGGGCCCAAATGCAAGTTTTTTTTCTTGGTGGGTGGGGGTGGTGCTTTGAAGGGGCCGAGTTTTCACCACAACGGACCGAATTTTGCGGAATAGATGTTGTCAGGGTCGCTTTCACATTCCCCTTGAAATCTGTGCATCTTACGCCGCGCATAGCACGGAAACGAGATAAAGCATGTACATTTCGCGAACAAGTTGTCCTTGACGCAGTCAGCAAGTTTTCTTCTCAAAGCGTCAAAAGCAAGGTTGCTCATAGAGGCTAAATCATAGACTAAAAACATAAACCCATGCTCATTTAGTGAGTACAATTAGGCATCCGGCCTTAAAGAACAGATTGCTTTCAAGTCGTTACTTACAAAACCTTAGCTCCTTATCGTATTTTCTTAATCAATGTTTGTGAAAGTATAGATTTAGTAGCAGATGTAGGTAAAAGTGCCAGTTGGTATGGGCACCGAGCTGGATGTACCTCTGATAAATCTAAAAACACAAACATCTTTTGAGAAATTAAAACAGACATATAATATGTTGAACTAAATTAGTTACAGACATTTTTGAAAGGCTAATTAGCCGTTCACCTGTTCCCAGCTTTGCCCTTTTCGTAACAACGTGATACAGAACAATTCGATCAGTGAAATCTTTCTCGCATGCTAATGTCATAAGACTCTAAAGTCGATCCTGGCCCATAGAACTGTGAAGTTGAGTTTTGAGCTTTGAAAAGCTACGCTCGCTTGAAGCAGACGGCACTGGAGCCGTAACGGTCACTTTGAAACACTTCAGTGTTGATGGAGAAAGATTTTTGTATTCGAAACAATAATTAAAGGCATCTGGAATCAAAGCAATGTCTGGTTTCGAAATGGACAAATGGCAGACAACCGAACCGCAATTATCGCTATCAAATTTCGACTGGGACCACAGACATAAATAAATCCCTAGACCGACAAATCCTATTGTTCTCTGGTTGCTGTTTTGAGTCACGAAACCACTCC
>JANTCA010087957.1:0-13962 GCA_024741275.1 Chironex yamaguchii | reverse complement strand
GTTGTACCTCAGCACCCCCCCCCCCCCCTCCAACAAGTTAGCGAAGTGACGTCCCTGATAACAGTAACAGTAAACTACAATTTTAACCACGTGTGTTAGTGGTTAAGAGTACGGCTCAACTAGTCGTAGTGCTTCAACTGGCCGTCACACTAAAGCGGCCGTCACGTGATAGACTGATTTCTTATTTGTCTAAAAGCTACATCGACAATTTTCTATATAACTGAACGCAAATGTTCAATATGGCAGTGTAGCTATACGCGCCTAAACCGAAAGTGGTCAAACGTTAAGTCAACCTTGGTTACCAGGTGTTCGAAATTTTTCGTTGGTAACTAAGGCCACCTTAGCAACTTAAGTGTCAATTTTTATGAAGTTATTAGTAATATTCTTCTTTTAAATGTTAGTAATATTCTTCTTTTAAATGTGTATAGATGATTTTAATAAATCTACTTCATTACTGGTGTGGATTCTACTACTGGGAGTGTATTGTAGTTCTCTTCTGTTTGCATATTGAAGCTAACTACATTTTTGAATTAGTTCAAATACAGGGATTAAATTTTCTGATACATTTACTATGTTCGAATAGTATATCGTATTTATATATATCGTATTATATATTATATCGCATTTACTATGTTCGAATAGTTATCGTATTAACAAGAATGATAGTATTTTTCCAGTTGTGTTTTTAATATTCTTTAAATTTCGATAGAATGCATAATAATAGAACTATGTTGTTCCATCAAATATTATAAATTTATCATTAACAACAGCCAAAAAGCAGCAAACCTTTAACTAGTAATAAAGTAACTTGAACTATAACATCAGTACTTAATCAGTTTTGAATGAAAAATATTGCCAATAATTGCATAGAAATTGATATCAAAGTTTTCTAGGCGGCCTTAGTTACCGACGAAAAATTTGGAACACCTGGTAACCAAGGCCGAACTCGTGTTTGACAATTTCCGGTTTAAGCGCGGAGTAGCGACTTCGGTTTCATTACTTAATTAGAACGAATAGTTGATAGGTCGTTGCTGTAAAGCGTATTTTCTCCATGACTGTAGCATTTTTGGAAAGAAATTTGCTAGGTTTTTGTGAATCCAAAGCATTTGGATTTCAGAAGCATGAACAAATATTTACCGTAGCATGTTTATCAAGATTGTACGGTAACAGAAGGCCCAGTTCACGATATCCTTTCACAACTTAAATGTCTGTAAAGGGCATGTTTGTGTCTTGGTAGAACCAACAGATGTCGACTGATCTACATTGTAGCCCGGGGGGAGGGGGTAACTTTGTATATTTAGGTTAGGGCTATCTAGGTTGGCTTATATAGTTTAACCTGAAAAAGTATTTTGGGGGATAAGAGTAAACCCGTGCAAATATTTACAGTATCTTGCATGCGTCAAAATTATTATCTTTATTTTGTCTTTAATTTAAACTTTCCTTTTTGCGATATTATGTAGTATTCAAGAGCTCTCAAAAGTATTAGAACAGTAACCGTAAATCAGATAAGTTGGTTTATAAGTAGAAGGAAAGCATGCTATGTGGTTGACGCTTACAGTTGGCTATGGTTACACCTATTGTTATACCCCTTTCTTTCCTTTAAGTGACATTTGGATACCTGATTCTTTAGTTTCTAATCTGTATTCTGGACACACAGGTTTGAAACTATCAGGTAGGCGTATTTCTTGATTCAATTAGACCCTTTTAAAAAACTGTAATCCTGCTGTGTCATCCAACGTCTTTCCTTGTAGTCGTCCGAGGAACACCTGCCTCGAAATCCAGAGGAACATCAAGAGGCCCTGGAAAATGATGACAAAGAGGAGCAGACGGAATCTTTCAATCCCCTGGTACGTCTCTGTTAGTGCAATAGTGTTTCTTTAGAAAAGGAAGTACGAGTATTGCAACAATAAACCTATTTAGAGGAGGAAAGAATCCAATGAGGAGGCCATGATTATAAACATTTAAAAGACATTCTTTCTTAGTCATCTTAATTTGATATTACAAGAATAGTGCTTCTTCTTTCCTTTCTGTACCGCAACTGTGTCTCAAAGCATTGCTTGTTCCCTCTTCGTTTGAATAACATAGCTATACGGTCTTTACTTAGGTTGTCTTCGAGCCCGTCTTTTGGAATTTTTGTTTTGCTGGTTTCATAGGCTTACCTAGGTTAGATATTAGTGAACGTTGTGCTGATTGCCCATCTGGCCAATGTGTACTAAAAGCATTATATACTTGTAATACAAACATGGGCATGGGTTCTTGCTTATAGAACACATTCATGCAAGGCATTGCTCCAGCTCCAACACCCATTTTTTCAGTTTGCACTTGCAAAATTTATATTTTACCTTGTTGTATAATTGTGACACTTGCATCGTATTTATTTACCAAGGTATTAAAAAAGTGGTAACGTGCCCAATCGTAACATGTGCTCTACTCAGGCTCTGTATACTGGATGAATTGTAAGTGAACATATTGTTAGTTAAGGATCAGTGCAAGCTGTAACAGTCTATTCATATAATATTTATTGTAATTAAAACGAGTAAGAACTCATTGGGGATACTGCAGCACCATACGAACAACTGACTTGGTTACTAAAGGACCATGTCCGTTTTCGAGCATGTTATAAAGATAAGATTCCAAGGGACTAGCTGAATAAGGGTAGTTATTGTTAAATTATTATCTTGGTAATGGACGTTATCTCTTCTCTTGTGTCAGGATATAGATGGTATCTCTGATGCCACAGATTTAAAACCAGAAACAGCCGAGGTAAGAGAATTCTTCCCACTTCCCTTCCTTGAGTCCGGTAAGAGCTGTCTCCAACTACTTCCCCACTGTTAAGTCTCCGTTTAGAGCATGGCATTACTTAGTGAGAAGGATCTCAAACCGAATACCTTTCTTGGTGGTCATTTTCGTTAATTAACTTGATTTAAAGCGGCATAGGATTTGTTTTGTTTAATATCCCAGGATTGATCTGATTTACAAATTTTGCAAAGCAATTCTTTGCCTATGGGTTACGTATTGTATATTTTGAAACCCGTCAATTTCCCTGTTTACATAGCTCGGTGGCGCTTTTTCGGTGGCTGAAAAGGCGAAATCTTGTGTGATGAGTATTGATCTAATCCATTGTTACTACTAATTGCCTAAATTCGTTTTATTTACTTAGAAATCCGAAGACAAAGAGGAAGTTTCAATAGAGAGCAGAGACATGTTTGGGTTATCGAATCAAGATCTTCCATTGATTGTATGTGTTATCTTTATAGCAAGAAGAGGTTGCCCTTTGTTTGATTTGTCGGTGGTATCGGTATTGTGAGTTAGCTGAAAAAATACCAAGTTTGATTTGGTATCTGCCTCGAATTGAAAAAGGTGTTGGTCGACAATTATGATTTGGTAGTACCCGAGTAGCAGAATATTCTTTGCTATCTGTCACAAAAAATATCTGGATTAAATGATGTAATATTTACAATCAAGCATTTTTACTTGAACGTCTGCCGGGCAATTAAGAGACAAAAATCTAAATAGTTTTAATTAAACGGCTAGTGGAAAATCTTTTAATTTAGCATGACCGTTTTCGAGTACACGTTTTTCATCATGACCTAGATTCCGGGCAATATGGCCATAGTTAGTTTCCAATGTTTAATACCGTCGATCCTGTCTATAGCGGACATGCTATATGGCGGACACCTGGTAATAGCGGACGTATGTTCTAACAACGGGCCGAATCATGGTCAAACTCTCATAAAAATACGTCTATATAACGGACAGTTTTGTAGCGGACACTTGTTACAGCGGGTACATTTTCTTGGAACCGCATAAACATTTGACTTAAAAGTAACCTGTGAATGGCGGACACTCGTATTTAATCCCCCTAATCCTATGCCTCCATGACCCCTACGTTGTGAGAATGTACACTGATAAAATACTGTAAGTATATTTTGAACAGTGAAACTATCCCGAACACTTTACAACTTTGACACCTACGTTCTCAGTTTTTTCTTGAATGGTTGAAACATTGTTATGCGTTAAAGTGTTTTTTCATCTTCTTCGCGAAACATTGAAAAGCTCAATATATCGAGCACGTGGTAATAGCAGACAGTTTTTCCAGGAAACACAAGTGTCCACTCTAAACAGGTTCGACTGTAATCTGGCCTGGATGACTCGGCATGAGTAAGGAAAGGTTGATGATGTAAACTCCGAGAAAAGAAAGTTTTTAACTTACTACATTGAGGGGTATGTAGCATCACGGAAGATCACGTTTGTAGCTTCATGAAAAAGATGTAAGGAATCAGGAAAGTACTGGTATAGCATGCTCTAAATAGAATAAACATCACGTGGACTTCTTTGATGTCAGGCAACACCAAAGTCCAATTTTACCTATCACTAGCAGAGTGGAAGAGTGAGGCTGGAGGAGCCATCTAGTCCCCTGCCTGAAGGCGACCAAGCTAGGAAGGAAAAAACAGGGAAGAGGGGAAGTAAGCAAGCAAGCAGAATAGTTACGAGACATAGCAACTGTGCCTTTTCTGTTCGCAGTTTTCAACTTACCTTGACAATTTCCATAGAGGAGTTTTTGTGCTTTAACGGATTGACTGGAGACAATATTTACGGTGTACATTAAACTATTTTTTTAGCCAACAGATATGGATCAACAAGCTGGTGTCAAAGTGCGTGGTGTTAAGAGATCAAGTTCTCCAATAGATGAGGAAGCCATAAAGAGAGTACGAGATCAAATGGTATGCTTAATATTGATTTATTAGGTTGTTGTTCTCAAAATGTTTGCGTAATAGTGACATGTGCTAGGCAGAGTAAAGTTCCTTGCATGAAGTCCTATATGGTTATAACTATTGGTCTCTTCGTGTAAAGTAGAAAGACAGAAGTCGATTAATACATACTTTTGTTTTTCGCTAAATCATACCAATAGCGTAGTCGACAGCTCATTTAAGTTACTCTTTTATGATTCTTGCTACTGTTCAGTATATATTAGGTGAATAATTTACCATTTTATCTTGTCCTGGAGTTAACCAAAGCATGGAAATTACTCTTATTCTTATTTGAGGCCTTATGTGCCGTTAAATCTTATATTATAAACAGGGCTCTTGTCAGAGTGGTAAAGTTACAAGTTTGTTTTATGTTACAGTTATAGTAGCCCCACGGCACTACAATTTTGTGAATCATTCTCTAGTCAGAGATCAATGGCTGCCCCTGTCAACACCAGAATAGTGAATCCTTTCTCCATATATGCAAACATAGGTCACAAAAATCTGAACTATTTCACTCATTTTGCTGCAGGTAATGGAAAACGAACTCATCGACACGCCATCAGAGAACGTTCCAGCGAATTTAGGTTCCGTCAAAGGCAATATTGTCCTCAAACTGAAGGAATAGAATGACTGTCAGCATTTGCCAACTTGGTTCGCCCTCTTCTCAGTCGTCTTTGTGTTGGTTCGAAAACACTAAAGCAACTGCACGTTCAGTCGTTCAAAGGTGCGCTTTGCTCCAGTATGTATCTGCGCCAGTTCAGTAAGGAAGAATCTGCGAGCTGTGAGTAGATTCAGAAGTTTCAACGAGTTTTGCCCTTCTCCGTGATAGTGCTAGTAGAAGTAGACTGTTATGGAATGCTGGGTGAGGATGTTGCTAGAGTGTAAGGTGTCCGCTGGTGTTTTGTTTTATTTTGAAGTATTTCCACATGCGCCTTCTAAACGTGTTTCCTTTACTTTAGACCACATCACAGGCATGGTCAGTGTTTATCATGTTTTTCACAACAATAAATCTTAGTTTATGACTTGGTGAGTCGTTCTTTCACACTAAGGCCTTGCAACCGTGTACTTTTGGTAGACTGAGAGATGGTAAAGGGGATTACGGAAGCTACCGTGGTAAGCATTGACCAGGCTGCAATCTCTCATTGTGCCGTATTTGACCATGGCTAATGAGTGTTACTGGCCCTTAAGAGTTTTGTATTTATTCTGTTAGCTGCGGAGTCAGCGAAGATTGATTTTATTTTCGAAAGAAGCTGGGAAACCCTGAGACAATCCTTAAACTTAAACTCAGCAGACGTGGACGGTCATTTCTAGATTGGAAGACTGACATGTTCTTTTATTGTCTTTAGACGACAAAGTTTAGTGTAAGATTAGATGATAAGGGATACTGCATTCATATGGTTACTGTGTTTTGTCTGTTGACGGACTGACTGTATGATCTTCTATCGAAGAATTTTTGAAAAACGAGAGGCAAGATCTTGTGTTTTCTCTTTTCGTTCCCCGTCTGCAGTTGATATTTGTTTTTTGCCCTTGGCCTTATATGCGTACTGCTGTTCAACGCTTTGTTCTATTCTGCGCCTCTCTCCCGGGAAAGGAGCTAGTCATGGATATAAGCCACGGGTAATGTAATATGACCAGTTTTACCAAAGTCAGTTTTTCAAGGGTATGGTCAGGAGACAGTACGTCAAAATTCGTGCCGAAAACATTCACTCTCTCATGAATTTAAACCCGTTTATTTGCGAGTCATGATTAACTCATGACATGACAAACTCTGCCTCTTGGCTGCTCGGTTGGCAATGTTGCTTCTGCTCATGATTGAAAGTAAGGTTAGAACTGAAGTTGTACTACTTTTTCCACTTTGCATGTGTTTCAATACCATAACAGAATTCTTGAACTGCATCGTGCGATGTAAGTAAAAAGTGATTTGGCGCTTGATGTTAATGCCGAGAACGACCAAACGTAGTCTTGTATTATACTTGCTATAGTTTTAACTTTTTTACAACTGTGAATGAGATAGAACTATATCTGGCAAGGTTTTGCATCAACTTACAATGTTTGGAGTGCAAATGAAATTCTATTTCTTTGTAAGCACAGTGAAGTGTTTTATTAAAATAGAATAGACAGACACGTACCAGTGCAAGTGAAGGATTAGTTGAATGACTATGACTCGAGAAACAAGGTCAGATATCCCCCGTAATGTTCGAACATACATCGGTTTTTGTATTATTGCGTCAAATATCTAATATAAAGCTTTCAACTTTTCCCGACTAGCTTTTTAACTTAGTAAAAACCTCGCGCGACCTTGGTTCGAAGCTTAGGTAGTCAAAATCATACCTTAACTTCTAATCGCTACATCAAAGAAACCTTGGAGGTATGTGATGGAGAATGGTACAATGTCCAATTTATATTAATGACAATTGTTATAATCTAAACTGCTATTTACGATCTGTCAGTACCCCGGTGCTACGTTGTACTAACCAATCACAACTTGTTATTTTATAACAATGTCCAGACCACATCCATTGGGATGGGAAGAAGTATAAAATAAGGACATGGCTGTGCTGGAAATACTCTTTTTTTTCTCCCAGACGGACCACATTAATACACTCCGTGACCAACAAGGCATTTCTATTTCTGAATCTTAAGTGCTAGGTGCAAACAGTCGAGTACATTATTTTACAAAACTTCGGACAACGAAATCTTGTGCAAATCTCTTCATACAAAATCTTAAAATACTGATACAATACTACGCATAATTCGATGATTATTCGTCATCATCTAAGCAATGTTTGTATCAATGTGTTAGATTACCTACAATAATTTACAAGAACACAGTCAATTCAGTGTTGGTTCCTAGAAATACTAATTAGAGTGATATCACAACATAATGTATTGGACAACTCAAATACTGAAACTCGATATCAAATTTGATGCACGATGCAACAATAGTCCAGTGTATAGTACATTTCCTGCGACAAAAAAATCCTGACTTGGAAAAATCCAACATTAGATATGCCAGAAATATTTGGGAATAATCGATAGTAAAATCAAGCCATGTTTCCATTAAGAAAAACTAAAGAAGATTTGAGATAGCTGCTATGTTAAACTCGTTTTAATGCTATGCCGTTGTCCGATTATGGCTGAGTATAATCAAGTTATCAAAGACATTTGTTTGCGTCACATAGCTGACAAAGAAAACAATTGCCTTTTCATACTGTAATGAAAATACAATAACTACATTATTACAGCAATGTACAATTAAAGAAGTTGATGTTTTCGCGAATGTTCTTAAAACCTCATTTAAAGCACCACTTCAAACTTTTTAGAAAACTTTCAGCGGAAAATTCGACAAGGCTCCTCGTGCTCCTTTCAAGAATGTTCCGTAGTGGTCGATTAGGTCCCTTGCTTATTAAGAAATAACTACCTTATTCTAGAAGTTTTGTTCATATCCCTTTTCACACATTTGATAGATTGTGAACATTTGATTTCTGTGTCAATAACTAGTGAAGTTGAAGAAATTCTGAGAGACAAGCCCTAGCCTTCACGATAGGACCCAACCGCGACCCTTGCGCACCACAGATGTTTTGACGTGTGGACTGTACGCTAATTAGTGGACAAGTTCAACAAGGACAAACACTTTCTGGTAGTCTATAAAGGCAAGATGGATTGGCCCTTGAAGCTCTTCTTGTTTTTCTCTCAATTGATTCAGAGTATGGATATGGTCAATTGTTGAGTATTTTGATCCGAATCTTGCTTGTTCACATGGTTGTTGTTCATCTAATTCTTTTTCTAGCCAAATTGTGAGTAGTTTTGTGAATAGCTTTTAGATATTTGAAAACAGACTAATTGGTCTATAGTTTTTTAGATCCTTCTTATTTCCTTTTCTGAAAAGAATAGTCATGTTGGGTTTTTTCCATTTTGCTAGTATGGCTTTAGCTTCGACGCATTTTGTAAAGGGCCTTGCGAGTTCTTTGCTTATGACATCTCCCCGTTCTTTAAATGCATCTATCATTATGTTATCTCGTACAGAAGCTTTCCCTCCATGTCTAGCACACAAAGCATGTTTAACTTTCCAGGGCTTTACATCTGGCACTTGGTCTGCTTCGGCGGTTTTAAAGACGCTGGAATGCAAATTTCTGATATTCTGGTTTTCTGGTTTATCTTGTTTTACGTTGCATACGAGCAAAAGCGTAAATACTTTCTGCTCCTAACAAAGATCCTTCCACAAGAAAAAGAAAAAAAGCTACTAAAAACGTAATCAATACAAACCATCTTATTCGTCATCGTGAGGTGATGTAATATTTCTAATTCTTCTTTCACACGTTGTTTCCGAAGAGATATCGGACTATAGCGTGTGAAATTTCCCTCATGTAGAACTTAAAGTAACAGTTTGTTCCTATATTCTAAAAGCCTCCCACCCTCAAGCCCCCCATCCCCAAGCAAATCTGTATAGTTTCGCAACTCAAATGTAGGTAAATTTGTAAAAATAGAAGGGGTTCATAGGCTAACAAGGGAACATATTGAAACAAGGGAAGCTGGGGCCTAATTTTGTTGCATCTGCGTTATGTAAATGATGTAGTAATGTTTCAGTTCTACAGACTGTACGTTTGCTACAGGTCGGTCTTTTGCAAATGTTATTCTTACTTCCTTACTGATCATGACTACATACGTGTATATCAGAAACTATGAAATAAGTGGAGTTTTTGTACACTTCCTATGTTTTTAATGCTATTGTTTTAGCAGGAATAGATCAGGAAAAGCAGGTCTGGGCTTAAAGTGCTGAATCTTATTTACACCTAGCTTAACACAGTTTAGGGCACCTCAGTTCAAAACTTAAGGGCTCCCGATGAAAAAGGGGCACAATAGTGGCCTACAACAAGTTTTTAATACTATGTGCTTTTACCATACCATACTTTGGTGCATTTCAAAAACCCTTAGTAAACATTGTAGGTACCGCAGCACTGGATCCATTCATTTCTTTTCTGCGTAGGCACTAACACTTGTCTCAAAACTTTCTCTGGAACATAATATTGGAATTCAAGTGTTTCTGGAAGCATAGATAAAATTTCTCTTTGTCATATAGTGTGCATATCATGTTTGTCTTCATTAATCTGATTAATGAAATCTACATAGGATAGCGATTATGCATACAAATACCTTGTCAGTTGCAATGCTTAACGTTATAAAGAAATTTCATCTCTTTTATCATAGAGACAGCTCTTTAATAGGTTGAGCATTTACATGTGATAAAGTAAGATAAAAACAAAGAAATTAGCAGTTAGGTCTCGGTCTAAGCACTGTCACAGTTTTTCAAAGCAAGGATTTTTTACCAGTCGAGCATTTACTCGTCTACCTTCCAAATTCGTATAGATAAAGCAGCGGTACTGATTCTTTGTGGAGATGTCAGCTTAAACCCCGGTCCGGTCAAAAACCTTGTTCTATGTGCAAGAAAGCCGTTTGTGAGAACCAGTGTGCCTTGAGTTTTGACCGTTGCGATCAGTGGTGCCATATTGGAAAAAATTGGGAGAAGTTTTAGTCAAGCAGTACAAAGAATACCTAAAATTAGATCATTTTACTTTGTACAGTCCTGCTTGTACCTTGTTACTGTAGGCAACAAGTGCTAATAACACCAATGTTCATCAACATGTCAGACATTTTATTCAAGATAAAGCTTTCCACGATCCAGGATTTAGATTCCCACACAATTAATTTTCGTTTTTAACCTTCATCTACTCAGCTTTCTTCCAAAAACAGACGAAGTTCGACAGCTTGCACTTGTGATTCCCTTTTACACCGTAACATTTTCAGAAACCTGGCTCCAAGAATCAGTCTCCAACTTCGAGTAATCTTTACCTGGATACTCAGCTCCTTTACGATGTGATAGAAATTATAGTGACAAGGTTGTTAGGGGTGTCATAGCTTATTTCAAAACCTCAGTGGCACACAAAGAAATCTGCTAAGTCAGAATACCTGAATTTAAAGCTATCGCTATAAATGTGGCACCTGGAAACTCAGCATCCTTTGCGTTAATAGTGGGTTATAGACCGTCTCCCATTACTATGCTTGAGCCTTGTATCACTGACCTTCTTGACAAGGTGATTGACCAAGAATCTGATGTTTATGAGCTCATTGTAATGGGAGATCTTACTCTTAATCAGCTAGAAAATACCAACATGACAAGGAAAATGGAGGTGATTTGTCAAACCTACAATCTTGGTCAGGTAATAGATCAACCTAGAGGAGTGACTGTTAATTCATCAACATTGATTTGTTATACGTTTCTGAGGCTTCACATATTGGTCACTCTGGCATCTTTAACTTGCCTATCAGTGATCATTATGGCATTTATAGAACCAGACCAGTGGAAACAACTATGTCTCAAAACAGGAACATCTTTTGACTGAATATAGGGACTATAAGGCTTTCAATGAATCTCAGCTCTTAAAGGACATTGAAGCTTCATCTTGGGATTTGTTGGATCTCTTTGAAGATGTTGATGATAAATTAGACACCTTACAGCAACTAACATACAACAGACTTGATAAACATGCACCAAAAAGGAATGAAAAGAGTAAGGAAAGAGACACTTGGATTAACAGCCATATCACCGAAGCTTTGCATCAAAAATCGTATGCTCTCTAGTTATTTCACAGGAATAAAACAGAGTTAAGATGGGACTTTGACAAATCAGCTCGGAACAAAGCAAATAAAATCATTGGTGAATCAAAAAAGAATATTTTTCTACTGCGATACAGAGTAACAAAGACGAGCCTAAAAATTATGGAAGATATTGAAGCAGGTTTTGCCATCAAAGAAGACATCTTGCAGGAAATTTATGGCTGTTCCAACACCTTCGTGATGATTGTTGTTCCAGAAGTAAAGCTAACAGCAACTCAACATTTACTCTAGTTACTTAACGTATCTTCACCCTACTGATTAACTCCAAGATAATCTCGCAGATGATAGTTAAAAGGTTAATAAAGGTATTGTGCTTATATATGCCTTGGCTGATGCAACCTTGCACCACCCCACGTCAGCAATTATAGCCCAGAACAGGCTCGTCCTGATCTAAAACCGCTAACCAAGGGCTGCGCCACGTTGTATCATCCAGTGATAAAAAATACATTTAATCTTTCGCGGGAAAATGCTGACATAATACTGATTTCAATTTATGATTACTAATTACATCATGTAGTGAAATCTAGCACATGATTGTCCAATAGAGTTTGTGATTTACTCAGTTACGGTAAACGTCCTACTTAACTATGTTTGCTACAATCTGCACCTCAAAGTATCCTCTTTGAGAGAAGGAAATTAACTTCTAATATCGATATTTCAAACTGCTTTAATTCATTCTTCAGTAGTGTGGATTCCAAACTCACCTCTAACATGGCTCTTCTGGTGCTGAAACAGGGTGTCCGACTTTCACAGAATAAACTGAATCTACCTACTGTTAATCCAATGATGTGGAAAAGGATATTTGCAAACCTAAAAAAAACAAAAGGTCGTGCCCTGTGATGAAACTTGGATCCTTTCAATAATTAAAACTCACCTTGTGCAAACAGGAATCACGTAGGCAGTAAATTAGTTTGGTTTTTGTATATAATTTCTATTTCTGTTCCTTGTAATTGTTCTACCTGTAAAAATCTTCCTGTTGTAACTAAACAAATACCTTGTAAAATAGCATATTCAATTGGTGATTGTATGAATACAAGTGTGTTATCAAAGTCAAAGCCTGCTGTTTCTTGTGTGACTCTGAAAGTTCGACAACTCTGTCTCACCCAGACCAGTATATAACAGCTTCGATGGGATGTCTCTGACAGTCTTGACATTGTTTGGCAGATCTAAAAAGTTCTGTGCTTGTCTATTGCGTTTGATTAATCATTTGTTTGAGCATGAAACTTTTCCTAAAGAGTGGAAAAAGGGAGAGTGATACCAATATTTAAATCATGTGATTGGGAAAATGTTGACAGCTACTGGTCAGTTTCGGTCCTTAACTGTTTAAACAAAGTGGGTGAAAGAATCGTCTTCAATGCATTGTATTCATTTTTTCTGGGGAAAAGCTGCTCCATAAACTACTGTCAGGTTTCAGGCATTTTCACTCAACAACAATTGACCTTGTTGTCTTGGTCTATGAAAATATAGAAAATGGCTATATTGCAGGAGCATTGTTCCTTGATCTTCATAAAGCTTTTGACACTGCTAATCACGATGTTCTTGTAAACAAAGTCATTCTTTTGAATCCCCGTGAAATGTTTTTGAAATGGATCAACTCATATCTTACGGAAAGACAGCAAGTCGTTGACTTTAAGGGTACCTTATCTAGGCCAACTTGTCTAACTACCGGAGTTTCCCAAGGTTCAATTTTCGGCCTATTATTATTCTCGATATATATTCTTGAAAAGACAGTATCGGACTATACAGAGATGACGGACTGTATTTAAGATCATTCGGGACCAGCAGCGGAACGAATTTAAAAAGACATAACAAAGCATTTCGAAATCATGGACTAAAAATCACAATGCAGACAAATATGAAGATTGTCAACTACCTGGACGTAACTTTCAACCTCAGTTACGGAACATACTACCCTTACAGAAAACCCAATGACCAGCCACTATACATCAACACAGAGTCCAACCACCAACCTAACATCAAGCAACTTCCAGAGAACATAAGCTGCCGAATCTGCAGCCTATCTTACAATGAAACAGAATTTAGTAAAGCCAAACCCATCTATGAAAAGTCCCTAAAATCCTGCAGATTCAATCACCCTCTTACCTGCAACAACCATGGCCCAACCACACGTACAAGAAAATACAGAGGACGGAACATCATCTGGTATAATCCCCCATATAACAAGAACGTCCGCACCAACATCGGCAATATATTCTGCAAGCTAATAAAGAAGCACTTCCCCAAAACCCACGGATTCTATAGTATCTTCAAGAAGAACAACCTCAAAATTAGTTACAGCTGTAGCATAAACATGGCCTCCATCATCAACAAGCACAACAGGAAAATCCTTAACACCAAACCAACCGCCACCCCATCGAAATTATGCAACTGCCGCAAAAAGAAGACTGTCCTTGGGACAATAACTGCTTCACCACTAACATCATTCTTTGTAATTTAGCATAATGCCGCCTTTTGTTGTATGTTCTTACTTGTATATATACATACAAGTGAGATTTCTGAAGAATAATTATTCGAA
>JANTCA010087935.1:0-12500 GCA_024741275.1 Chironex yamaguchii | reverse complement strand
AAAATGAATCTTCTTTTGCAAAGGCCACATCTGTGCATTGTCTCTACCTGAAGGATTTGTCCTTTCCTATTCTGTCACTGCACGTGCCCGCCTGTCCGCCTGTGCCTGCTTTTCGCCTCGTTAGGACGGTACTTTAGGACGCCCATTTTCTGTGCAATAATTTTATAAGATACTTCTTCGTTATCGACAGCATTCGTGTCTCTCTTTACGATCACATTGGAATGAAACTGATAGATGCCTCTGAATCCTCTCTCAATTCCCAGTGCTTCTTCTCGGATTCTACAATTTTCCTTTCAGAAGACATGATGAAGCTAGCAGCACCGACATTGTCTGAGGATTTAGGGTATTAGAGCCGGCAGAAAAAATGCTGGAGAGTGTAATGTTTTCCCAAGATCGCCGTTTTGGAGTTGAGTATATCTCTTCCCATTAGAAATTGTTCTCGACGGCTTAAATTCTTGTTCCAAAATAATAGTTTGCTCGAACTGAATAAACTGTTAAGACATATTTATCTGATTTTATTCATTTGTATTTTCCTTCAAAAATGTTATTTACCTATTTTTTATCATCTTATTAAGGAGACACTTTCCCTTCCATGTCCCCAATGGGGCTAGGACGAGGCAAAACGATTTGTTCTGGCGATGGGTTCTTGTTTTTCTACCGAAGTTGACAGCTGCTTTCAGAAATGAGTGCGCCACTCTGGCATATGCTTTAGGTATACACAGAACACTACCAAAGTAACAGGTACAATTTTATACCTCTTCATCATTAGGTTTGGATTTGCTCACGCCTGATAGTTTTCTTACGCATACTGCCCCAATAAAGTTTAATACCAAAATATATTAGTTCGAAAAAGCCTATTAGACTACAATATTGCATGTTTAATGAGGATGTGGACTGTCACGTACAGAGGATTAAGAGATCCCAAGGAAACACTGAAAACGAGGCCCCTATGAGAAAAGCAAGCAAAAGAAAGAGTAACCTGGGCTACTGACGGAAAATTTTTGCTAACACATCTTTCACACTAGCGTAAAATACACAACAAATTTCTCACATCAACTTTTGCTACGTTTGTCTAATTCTAATGATAAAATGTCCAAGCTGTTTCCATCAACTTAATTTCCAAATTTTCAGAACAAAGAAGTCTATTAAACGTTCATTTTTCTTGTTTTGTCGGCTGCAGAAGTGTCGATATGTTTTTCGTGACCTGTCTGTCGTGCTAGCTTTTGCTTAATTGAAAGGATCATAAAACTTGAAAGCCTAGCTTGTGACACTGAGGAGCACAAAAAGATTTTTTATCATGACAAGTTTGATAAATGAACCTTCTCCTGAAGCGGAATCGGCAAGAAGATTCGCCAACAGACACATATTTGCGGGTACATCCTTCTGTCGTGAGTAGAACTCAATGTGCTCAATTTTCCATCTCCTCTTTTGATTGCTGAAACTTTGCATAATGACGAAGTTCATCTTTAAGGTCATCTATGATCAAATCCTTTTGGTATTGATCATTTAAGTGCTTTAAGCTCTCAACGTTTCACTGAACATCGCTCAACATTTGTAGAAAGCAAATGTTGTGAGCGTTTTAACAGCCTGTTGAGTGATGATGAGTGAAGTTTGAGCGAATTCAAAATTATTCAGTGGTCGACTAAACATTTCTATTGTTCTAGGTGTTGTTGCAGAGATGTTGAGAGCATTTTAACGTTTCATTCAACATTGTTCAGTTGGTGCACGGACACTAAACTTTGAACGTCCATTTTGAACGTTAACAGCATAAGGATTTCAGAATTTTGGCGCCAAAACATTTGTGCCTTAATAGAGGTTTGACTCATATTGGGTCCTTGAAAGTCGCAAGTTTTAAATTGTTCAGAGCGTTTTAATAGCACTACTGAACATCACTCAACATCACTAATCACTCGCTCAACAAATGTTGGGTGATGTTCATTCCAATGTTGAGAGCTTTTTAACGAGGCTTTAGTTGCTCCTTGATTTTCATGTCACTGGAGGGTTGACAACAGATTCAATAAAATCTACAATGGCTTTTGCTTCTAATAAATATCTACTTATTTTCTCCAACACTGTTTCTCTTCATTAAACTTCTTCTGACCTTGGTAATCAATTCTAGATTGTCTTTCCACTTCATGTAGTTGGTAATGTGCATGGTCCTCTGCTTATGAGATCTAACTTTATCGTCACGTTTTGACCAAATTGCCTTTGCAGCCCACTTTTAGGTGGGTGAATGTCCTGGAGATAGTGGGCTTTCGTTAATCACACATTATTCTCATAAGAATGCTCATTTCGAAAGTTCTGTTGGTTTGATTCTTTAGGGAACCACCAGGATTTGCTGGGAGACCTTGGGCAGTAATTTCGGTCTTGTCTTTCCTAACTGGCAACATCATTTCCTGTCAGGAAACCTATTTTGGACATCCAGGCCACTGAAGCAGGCTCTTATTAATTGTTCTCGGCGCCATGCATTTCTGTTCGGTTGGTCTTGATTAGAGAGAAGTGTTCATCTGCTGTTCCAATTTCTGTCATTAACTCCCAACATTATTTTTTCCAACTCTCCGTCACTTGCCCTGACCTCCTGTCCTTCAACATCAGTCAAAAGCAGCACTTGCCGTTCTTGCTTTTCTAGCGTTTTGTTCTTAATAATTTTCACCCAACCAAGCTGCTTGAAAAGGTCTCTTCATTTTCAACTGTTCGTTTGGATATAACACTAGCTCACAACTAAAGAAAACAACATGTATCATTAGCTAAACCGACTTAGTTATGTGAAGACTGACGTCGCTATGTAGTCATTAGCATTTAATAACAGGATTTTTACATTCAAGTTATGACAAACATGTGACATTCTTTCTCTTTTGGGGATATCTTTTCCAAAAATTGCTACATTCTTTTTCTATTAAAAACATCTTTTATGAAACACGTCGTTTTATAAAACGATGGTATGCTTTTCCAAGTTAGATTTCTTGACAACAAACTTTTGCTCTTACTTTATGAGGCCTCTTGACCGTGAGGCCTTGGGGCAATTTGCACCCCCCCCCCTTTCGGTGGTCCTGGCAATAAAAACTATTGACCTTTGTATGACTTATATTCATCAATGTCAATAGTAAAGCATTTTTTGGTTTGCTTTAGACAAAAGCTAAGATAGTTATATTTATATATTAAATATCAACATTTATTCTCTCTTCTTAAGATCAAGGACTTTTTGTTACATTTATACAAGTTGAACACGCATAAATGGAAGAAAATTGTTTCAGTAATAATCTTTGACTTGAAAATAAATGAAAGCATTGTTGGTTCAGTTCAACTGAAAAAGGAAACTTCCGACATCACTGAAAAATGTTAATCTTTCCCCTATGCCATCAAATACGTCATCCAATAATATTTTTCAAAACGTAGAAAACGTATGCTAGAAAACAGTTTACCATGTAAATGACTAAGACTCTTATATAATCGTATAATACAAATCGTGTACATGGCAAAGAGAACGATAATCATCCAATTTCAGAAAATGCGCTAATTAATGCAATCTTAATTAACGAGTCGTTAATTATCGTCTTTGAGAAAGAATTGCATTGTTGCTGACATTGATTGACGTGTTTCCGTTAACGCGCGAAATTTCCTCGACGTAAGCGAAATTCTTGTCTAAGAAAGAGTAACGTACGTCAAAAGTTCTTTTGCATCAAATTTCATTTTTGAGACATTGTCAATTTAGGGAAAAGTTAGTGACATACAGGAACCAAGGTTGCCATTTGGCCTTATTGGTGGCCAGAATTCAAAAATCTGGCCTAATTCGAACTTGTTTGGCTACTGAAAAATTGGTTTGGCCTACATAGGAAATTTGGCTAAATTTTGGCCAACTTGATAATTTTTCAGAAATAATATGTTTTCAATAAAGTATCACAAGTAAATCAATGCAAAACCTTTTCTAACACTTCTTTGTCTCACGGTAGCATGTGTGATGATTTCCGACATCACCCTTGGCAAGTAGTGAATGGACCGCCTTTGCGACTGTTAATCTCCATTTCCTTCTTTGAGGCAGGCATGTTTAAACAAGGTCTGTCAACACCAATTTGTTGGTCACACAACTTGAAAAAGTCAGAAAAAACCCGATTCAAAGCTGTAGCAGGAGACTGATAGAGTGTAAAAGCCTTTCTTCTTTATTTCAAAGTTAGTCTTAAATGTAAGCATTATACATAATAGCCCCCCCCGAATTAGCCCCCACCCTGTAGCATAGAGTTTTTACTAACCCCCTTCTAATAAGCGCCCACTGCTATCATGCTGTCTGAATTACCCATAGGTGATTTATCGAGAAAAACAGATGCATTTAGCAGATGAAATTGACGTTTCACAAAAAAAATTGCAACAGAAATATACGAGGCATTTTGAAAAAGAGTTTTCTATGTACTACAAGTTCGAGCAGATGTTGCTTTTCACGCAGTTTTTTAATCAAAATTTTGGCATGCCTCTGGTTCTCTTTGTACATCCAACATAAAATTTTTTTGAGATTCCCCTTCTTATAAGCTCCAACCTCAAATAAGCCTTCGTCTAAAAATTTCAAAAATAAATAAACCCCCATGGAGCTAATTCGAGAATATACGGTAGTTTATACATTTTTTACCAATTTTCTCTGTTCTTTTAACAATGAAACCTTTGTTCTGTAACAATAGCTATTGTCTTTCTGAGAGTTTGGCTACACGAGGCTGTAATTTGGTCTCCTGCGTAAATGAATCTGGCCTCCGCTGACCAAAGGGATGTGGCAACCCTGACAGGAATAACACAAACGTCCAATGTCACATGATGTGGCCACCTCAAATTCTTTTAAAAGAAAAGTAAAAATAACTTCTTACAGCGGAACTCCTGCTCAATGAAATTAGAGTCCACTAATTGTAATTTCCAGAATATAGATAATCTTATCAAACATTCAAAATGATGCCATTAAAGGCGATGTATCACCTTGATGTTTAGTTCAACAAAATAACTTCTCAATTTTCGGTAAATGTATTTTGTTATTCATGACATAGTCAGCATTTACAAATGATTAGCCTCGTCTTCTTTTTCTGAAAACACGCAACTGTGAAGTGTACCATACATTTAGTTTACCACAGTACGATAGTCAATCGTTACATAGGAGTGTACTATAATAGGTGATTGGACTGGAGTCAGAGCGAATTAGTGTTATAGCAAGGAGTATGAATATATGATGGATATATGATGAAGGATATTTAGGCAGATATGCAATGCAAGTCTGCATGGTAGACTTTCCATCAGAATATTGAAAAGTTGACTATAACTGAGACACATGTAGTGTTGTGTATTGGAATGGTTCAGATATTTAGGAAGAATGAAAGAAAATCCTTTGAACTTTAAAGTTGGAAGAGATTTTAGTAGGAGCCTGACAGTAGCCCTGATAAATGCCCCACCGTTCTTATGGATAAAGAGATTTTCCTGAAAGAATCGACAATGTTTCCTAACAAAAAGTACAGCATTCCAAAGGAGAAAAGTAGCAGTACCAAAACATTTTTCGCTACCTAGGTTCTTGCCGCCACCCCTTTTTGCCAGCTGGCGCCTCCACTAATTTCCCGTAAAACTACAGAGAGTTGGCGAGTCTTCCTACATATTATATGATATGCCTGTATGTGGACTTTTAACTATAAATTCCAGGTAAGCGCTGTTGCCCACTCGACAATCGAAGCTAAAACAACAGACGAAAGGTTTCAGACAGTCACAAAGGAGCTTTTTATTAAAAGCAGTTCAAAGGCAGCCTTGTTCCTATAAGTAATACATATATAAAAGATGCAAATGTAGGAAGTATTTTTACGTTTCTATATTGATAGAAGATATAGAATGATAGCTAAAATTTCATGTAGTTACCCCCAGCTGCATTATACCAAATCATCCCCTGGTGCCCTTGCTAAGCTGCCATGTTTCCCTTACCTCATGTAGCAAGTTTTGTATCTTCAATTATCAAAAAAATATACCGCATCAAAGCAAATAAACGTTTTGTGTGAAAGCAGTACTCAACTTGAATAAAATCTCTAGACGTCTGTAGTGTAAATAAGCCCACATGATTCGGCATTTACGCAACGCGCAGCATCGCATTGGTATGATGTGCATTTATCAACTGTGAATTAATGTTACCAAGTACAAGAGTCAAAACAGTCGAGCAAAAGAAAAATCAATTTGGGTTCCCTAAGTAGCATACTAGTAATGCATTCTGAACTTACAGTGAGTAACATGAAATTCAACTTTCTTATCCTTACTAGTATAAAGTAAGCCGTCTCTCGGCTTAGTAAAAAGGTTTCATTATTTTCCTGTTTTCTCGCGGGATTGAAATACGACAAATTTTACGCACACAGCTCTAAGAAACACTTATCAAAATAAGTTGGGCTGATGTAATTTCGACGACCAGATTTGCCGATAAGAAGGTTTATCTTCCTTTATAAAATAAAAAGCTGTAAGATCAAAATTGAATTGCGCCGATCCATTGAAAATTAAATGTGACGTAGGGCTTGAAAACAATTTATTCAAGCACACAGTAAGGCTTATTGTTCCTACAGTAGGACGTCCCACTGTTACTGAGAAAATCCAATAGTTTTAATTATTTCGTTTAATTCTAAAATTACAACAAAAAGATAGTAAATTGGATTTTTTTTACCCTCACCTTATACGTGACCGTGAGTTTCTATAGGAATACTTTAGTTTGCATGAGTATTCGCGTGAGCTAACGAAACGGATTTCATATGTTTAATCACAAGCTATTGCCATTTATTAAGACTGTGATGCACACTAACGATATTTATAGTGTAAATAAATTGCCAGTCTACTCACTTTTGAGGGACAATCCGTGCACTGATTTTCGCTTGCAAGCCTCTCTGAGACAATTTCCTCAAAATCTTACTAAGTCAACTTTCTATATTGGCAATATTAAAGCAAATTGTCATAAAACAGTTTACAGTTAATATCGAAATTTCATAAATAGTTTCCATGCAATCTACATCGTTTTTTCTAATTATTCGCGGTTTGCTTTTCTAAAATTGATGTCGATGGGGCAAGAGATGAATTTACTACCATTAAGAAGCGTTAGCATTGCTCAGATGCTTACATGTTGGTATGACATTTATGCACGTGTTCATAGCCCAAGTCATCGAAATCTTGATAATGATGTTTGCATAAGCGTACAATCACAAAGTATGGATCTTATCAAAGAGTTATTATTTGCCGGTAAACATATACATTTGAGTGTTTTAGTTTTGTCGTCTTTGAGTACTACTGTCCTACTCAAGCCTATATGGATTTATTTCAGTTGAAATCTAGCTCCAAGGATAACGTCCTCCACATGTTATCTTCCTTTCGTTAAGTCAGGAGAGGAATTGCTTTGAGTGCTTATCTCGTTGTAGAAGGACAGTATTACTTCAAAGGACTTAAAAAACTCAAGAATAGCCGAGGATTTTACTTACGTGCTAGATCCTAGTGATGAGTCATGGGAGAGCAGGTCTTGTGGATACATAGTGTCATACTAATGCAAGCCATGACTTCGCCTTTAATAACACTTTGGTTTTTGTAAAGGGTGACGAAATATTTGCTATGTGACATGAGAGTGAGCTCTAGTGAGTAAACAGAAAAACGTACTTTACAAAGCGATATCTAATCGTGCCATCTATATAGGGGAACCAAAGCAATCTACCGACTACTTTTAGGTTGATATATCGGCGGCTGCCGGAAGGGAGGTATGGTATCGTTGTTCTAGGCAGTTTCTTCATTTCCCATGGGATTGGCAGTGTCACCATGTAAAAACTATAATTAGCCGTCTGTGTAACGCAAATTAGGAGGTACGTTCTCGAGTATGTGATTTTTGAAAGACATATGAGTACTCCTTCCACTAATGCAACAGGTGTAAGATTTTAATCTGCATTTGTTTTCTTTAAGTCATCAAAAGTATACTTCAGAAGAAGTATGGAAGTTGTTAACAAATATGTCCATCAAAGCAAAGACAAGCTTAAGAGTTTTGTGGTATCAGGTAACTCTTTCTGAAACATGCTTGCCATCGCTAGAAAAGAAACAAACGTACGTTTTCTCCGAGGACAGTTCAATACACGTCTCCAATGAAGTTTGCATGTTTGGGCACAGATAGCTTTACCATCGCATTTCTAGTCTGACAATGAGAACAGGATCTCTCTAAACATAGATCACATTTATGTTATGATTCTACACACGATTAACTTTAATCATACACAAAATTTATATAATGGGCAAACACCTCTTAAGAATATGTGCCTCCAAATGAGATCCTCTTGTTGTTAATTATCATTATAGAAAGAAAGGACTTCATTATTCCAATTTTGATGTTGCGACTAGACAAGGACGCATTACATCTAGAAGAATTGAGAAAGAGAAAAGTTAAAGAGAATTGGTATGTCATTCCTCTAAAATATTCTCGTTTTACAACAATTTTTTCTTTGTCAGTAATCCCAACTTCGATTATGGTACTGCTGAAAATGGCGGCCCAAAACGTAAAATAAGGGAGTCCTAGACCTCCTAATCAAAAGGTTTGGCATTCTCTGTTTGAAATTTTTGTACTTAGACATATGCTTCAAATATGACATAGAAGGTTGCTAGCATCATTTCGGATTTTGTTCCAAAGAAGTTTAAATTTGATCTTGTTTTAATTAAAACATTTCCTTCAATTCGATGTACAATATAACAGTTGCCAAATAAAATAACTTCTACTTGTGCGTAATCTGTTTGCTACAGCAGGACTTTTTGCACTCACCGACATACGAAAAACATTAACTGATGGTATGGTTACCTGAAACGTCTTGGACATAACAATGTTGTTTTCACTCAGCGCGGTTTGAAGGAGGCTATGACCCTATCATATAAATCTAGACCATATCAGTGTTTGATTTCAAGTAATAGCTACTCCAGTCAAAACGTAAATGAAAACAGACAAGCTTTAAAACACTACAAGTAGACTGGACACACTGAAGACAGCAGGCGGCTATCAAATTTAACTTGAATAGTTAGATATGGAATGTACACATTTAAGACAGAAATATCTCCTTTTCACAGGTAATTTTGGTTGTTTTACTTTTATCACTAGTTACTGTTTTACCTTGGTTTCGTATTTGTCGCTCTGTATGTTTGCTGTTTATCATACTGTATATTTTCACGACGGCCTTTTCAATAGGGCTATAGCTCTTAGTGATAAAAAGGCATTATACTTAAACACCAGTCCAAGTTAGCGGCAGCTCGATGTTGTAGAGTTGATGACGGTATCCTGGGGGGAGGTTTTGTAGCGTGTTGTTAGCCGTCACTATGAATTATGACGAATGCAGGCACTCTTTACCTCACCTTTAGAAGTGTATAGTTCTGACATTAAGTTCGACAAGATACCTGCCTTTGATTTAATCCCTGTTGCTCATCATCTCAGGCATCAAACCCATTTTTAATAATAGTGGTTATTATTTCGTCTATGCGTCTTGCGCTGTTTATGACAGATGCTTGTAGATGAAATCATGAGCAGCCAAATCAAATGAGGTATCATCATTTTAATTATGAGATCTGCTGGCTACTTACTCTGTAAAATGACAAACAAAGCCGATAGTAAAGTTACTTGCAAAGCCGTAAGAAATATAGTACTATTCAGGTGATGAAATAGAACTAAGGTTGAGGGCACAACCAAAAGGGTTATTGAAATGTGATTAGATTTTCTTACATTTAAAGTTGCTACGGTAAGCCGTTACTCCTTCAGGTACCGACCGTGGATGCAGTAAAAATATGTCCTGGATTCACGTACACATAACATTATACCTATTTCTTAATTCTTATAATAGATAGAAATTTCTAAAACGCTACTTTGCAGTTTTCTAGGTCTCAAATTTCTCACAGCGGTTATTGACTGCGTCTTGCATAAATATGTTGCATGGCTTTACGGTGTTTCACAGGGAAAGACGTCTCTGTTAGCTACACAATGAATAAATTTGTGCCATACTGTATGTTAAACCACCGGGAATATCTCAGCTTCGATTATTTGAGTCATTTTGTTTACTTTCAATCAGTCTGCCATAACTGAGATATGTGAAATATTTTGTATTATTACCAGCATCTTGTCCCTTTGAAAGAGGATGCGTCCTGTCTCTCAATTCAAAATGGGATGTGCATCAGAGTTGTACAAAATCGAATAAAAATTACTAGGCCTACTTATATTTTAAAGGCCTTGTTTACAAAACAGTTATAGCCTCTGGACCCTCTATTTTCCTGTGCTACATACTACTGTTTATGTGTTCTTCAGCCAATGATATTCCTGCAACAGCAGAGAATGGCGAATACCACTTTGCACCTTCGCAAGTTGAAGTACAAGATGATACTCCACTGAACTAGCTATATCGTTAAAGAATAATCACCAGTATCTCCTGGTTTACTGTTTATGTGTTCTTCAGCCAATGATATTGCTGCAACAGCCGAGAATGGCGAATACCACTTTACACCTTCGCAAGTTGAAGTAAGAGTAAGAATCGTTCAAACAATAGCTCGGAGCTAGGTTGAGAAAAAAATGTTCAAAGTCTAGAATTGTTAGATATATATGTTTTAATTCATCTGTGTTGTCCACTTTTGAGCAAAGGCAAAGTATCACAAATGATAATCATACTCAAAGGATGGGTTGGTGAAAATAGTTGATGATGTTTTGCCCACAAAGAAACAAATTGTGAAAGAATACAAGAATACACAATAGCAAGGAGACACTCAAGTGGATCAAAGGTATTTTTATCTTACATATCGACGCAGATAGACAGGGTTGATTTTTTTTAATACACTACGCATAGCAAAGTTTGACAGCACTCTGTCTACGTAGAGAATAGGTTGCAGGGCCTTATTGACGAGGGGAATTACTTGGATGCAAGAAAAATTGTGATAGTGAAAAAGCCGAAGATATTTAACTAAAGAAAAAACAAAGAGAAAAATGGATCAAGGAAGCTATTTTCTCACTAAGAAAGATATCAGACTGGACAGATAAAGAGTAAGGAAAGTTGAGCAAGGAAATCATGGAGAGTAAGGAGAGCTAGTGAAATGCTCAGTTTGCTCTATTTAAAAAATAGTTCGTTGAAGACAGTGGGAATTGCAGCACGATAAATGAATAAGTGATCAGGGTTTATAGGAACTGGGTTTACGAAAACAAAAAATAAAAAAATAAGTTATATAGATGGACGCAGCCAGACAGAGATCTATTACATGAGGTGAGAGATTTAAAGCTTAGAGTTAGTTGAAGCTCCTTAGATAATCAAATCACATATAAGACAGACAATCACGACGATAAAAAGAATAAAAGAGCTGCAGTTACCATAGATATGACCATAGTTTAGATGATGAGCCATTAGTAACATTTATGAGGATGGAAATTTCCTACATTAAATCCAATTTTAATGCAATCGGGCTTTGTGGACAGTGATTTACTGTAAACAATTAACCTTAAGAGACGCGCCACAAAGTTGTTTTTAGAGTTCAAGTTCTAAGCCAAGGGAGCAAAATATAAGCTTAGGCTTAGAGACAATACCTTTGATTTGTTGAAGACTCTGGAAACGTAAATTTCATCTTCTGTTTGAGGACTGCAAGAGGTTAGAAGAAGTAATTAATGATGCATATTTCAGGGGTGGATTTAGGGATTTTTGTGACTAGTTCCACCCTCGAACACTGTACTGTATAAATTCATAAAGGATTTAAATTATGGACAGCATACAGTCATACAATTCGACTATTATCAAGCTTTTGATCGTGAAATAGTAGTTTTTTGCATAGATTAGCTTGGGGATGCCCCTTTAATAAAAGGGTTGGAAGCCGGAGATTCCCCGTTGCTTCCCGTTCGTGAATGTCGTTTGAAACTTTTATCATGTATGCAATGACTCCAAACTTCGATGCTGTATGACTCATATCGCCTCTTCCAAGTGTTTACATATTACGCCCGCACCGCGGCAATGTTAAACTTGTCCTTGATCAAAACTTAATAGTAATCGGTTTGAGTCATCTAAGACCTAACTTTTGAGTTTCCATATATTTAATTGTTTAAAACAAGTCGTTTTCTCATTTAGTGTATTTGTCTTGATGCAAGATATTACAGTTAGTGTCAGTGTAATAATCTTGCTCAGAATTGTATATGTATATATATATATGTATATATGTTGCAGTATGGGGGAAACAAGTTTACCCCAATTTCATCACTTTTTATACATGAATTGTAAAACGTGTGTGTTAGGATGAGGCAAAACGTATCTCCTAATGTCGAAGGGCAAAGCAGGAGTACAAATGAGAAAATACAATTGATTACCTTTTTACTGATGTTGAGCTTCGGCCTGTGAGACCTGGAATTGGGAAGTTGTTCTCCACACATTTGTGCCGTAATTGCACAATGGTGTGAGTAAAGACGTCTTATGAAAGGGTAACAATTCAAATTCCCGTTCACAGCATCTCAGTGCAGATGTTTGCGTATGTTTAATTATCTATCTATC
>JANTCA010087924.1:0-13966 GCA_024741275.1 Chironex yamaguchii | reverse complement strand
ATGCATTTTCCGTGTCGTGTTTATGGGTTCGCCTGTGGTATAAAGGGACACGTCCGGGACAGTTTCTATAATTCACATTTAGCAATAATCGAATTCTTGACATATTTTTCTGCAACTATTTTTTACAGTTATGTTACACTCTGATTAAGCCATGTTTCGTAAGTCTTCTACATATTCGTTTTTGCCCCATCAGTAATGATATAAAGGCGCCTTCGACGCTGTTATATCATTGCCCACCAGTAGCTAATCTAGGATCATCCAGAAATTCCTCCAGAAAGCACAAGAATTCCTCTGTGTAGAGTTTAGGGTCTTTTTACTCACGTTGTAAGTGTGCCTGCAAGGAGGCTAATCGGCTGGTCGAAATCTATCTATTTACATAACATAACATTGCACTGATCTAAAATTGTTCAAGAGCTTACTAGAAACATTGCTATCACTTAGCTACGCTGGTAAATTGACAAAGGAAGAAACCCGATGTTGAGCAGTAAATTGCAAACATAGCACACCCAGACCTCGTCGCTGATAGATTTACAACATGGAACGTATTTGGATGGCCTTACTGACATGGTCGTCTTTATGTAGTTTATAAGTTTCAAATTGTGCTACAGTGTATTTCATTGGACTGCATATGGTATGCCGTATTGTCTAGTCTGTTATTCGCTGTGCTGTGTTGTGTCAGATTGGATTCCACGACATTCTACCTTATTTCCTCCTGTTAAATATAATGATGGTAGAGTTTTGCGAGGGAGACGAGAGCAGATCAAGGTAGGGGAGAGGAGATGAGAGAAGAGCAGGAAAGGAGACAAAACATCATTCATTCTTGAATTATTTCAAGAAAAGTAAATTGGATTTCAATCGCAGTATTTAAAACATACTTGAAAAAAATGTTTGGTGTTTGAAATTACTACCACTAAAATTGATATGTGACGCATGATGAAACCAGCATGTATGAAGTAAGCAGTGATATTTGGCAGTGAGTATAATAGCTTGGAATGGGCTGTTAATATTATAAAAGGCATCCCCTTGTGCGGTAAGGGTGATCATACTTTAGTTGGTAGCCCTAAGGCGACAATGAACTGATAATAATGACAACGATAATTTCCTTTTTTATTTATCAGGAAATGATTATCTACATCGAAGTATGGGATGCCGATGCATTTTCTCGCAATGACTTTGTTGACAATTACTGGTTTAAGATAGAAGACTCCCCGAGAACATTTGCAAGCAAATGGAAGCAACAACTCGTTACACTAACTGGAAAGAGGAGACGAAGCCCCAGCTCTCTTAGTGTTTCCATTGTAGCATACTGCCCCGAACACTATTACACCAAAAATTGTGACGTCTTCTGCAAAAGTAGCACTTCCATACTCACTGGTCATTACCATTGTAATAACGAGACTGGGATCAAAACGTGTCTCTCAAACTGGTATGGAGATAACTGCACACGCCATTGCATTTCACGGGATGATAAAACTGGTCACTTCTTCTGTAACTCAAATGGAGAAAAAGTTTGCAAAGAGGACTGGTTTGGAGAAAGCTGTACAGTCTATTGTAAAGTAGAAAATAACTCAAAACAGCATTTTTACTGCACCAAAGCCGGAAATAAACTTTGTAAGCCAAATTGGTTCGGTACTGATTGTTCTGTTTATTGTGATCTGCAAGGTCTAAGCGATAAAAGCTTTTGCGAAGTGAACGGGACACGGATATGTCAAAAGCATTGGTATGGTAAAAATTGCTCCATATTTTGTCATCCCGTAAAAAATGCCACTCAGCAATATGACTGTGGAACTGACGGGAGGAAAATATGCTATCGACATTGGTTTGGTGACCATTGCTCTAAGTTCTGTCAACCTGTCTACTCCCTCGATGAGCCAGTCGTCTGCAATAATCATCAAATAAGTGCGTGTGTTTACATGGCCCAGCATTCTCTCGTTTCATCTTGTGGAAATAAAGAACACATAGCACCTTGTAAACATGAGCTGCACACAATATCATGCATCAAATCTCCAACTGTGATTTTATCTTACTTTCCAACAGTATCTACATCCAAATACTTTGAGAATGAAAATACCTTAATTCCAACCGTAGAGAGTTTGCAAAGAACAGAAACAACAATTTGGCTATCTTCGCCTCGTGTCCTATATACCATGGGAAGAAATGACAGTACACACGTTAATAGAAGAAGTAAAATACTAAGTGTGGCTGCTAAAATGTCTTCTCGGATGTCTGGAATATCGTTTATTAATTCATCGAAATCAGCTAGGTCTTCTTTTTTTCTCTACCCAACAATAACCATACCTGCCTTGCAAAATACAAGAATGTACAGTACAGAAATCCCTTTAATACCAACTGCTAAACTATCTGCAGTATTAATCTCATCAACTCCTACAGAGTGGAACCAACACAACACAACCAATAATCAACATGCAAATTCTGCGGAGGAAAAAGCTTCTATCCACCAAGCAACGAACAGAAAGGGCTATTTATCACTGACATCGTCTTACACAGAGAGATCAAAGAGAATTCCATTCCAATCTTTCATTTTTATATCTAGAAGTACACGATCAACAAACAGTATCAGGAGTACTACAGTTCTAAAGATGTGGACTGAAACCACCAGCAAAACTCTAATTGTTGAAGTAAAGAGGCTTCCCTCGACAAAAATACAGAAGGGAATGGACCATGAGTTTGAAACATGGCTTATCGAAACCAACACTGGATTGGTAACTCTCATTGGCAGTCTTACTTTTCTGGTTATGTTGTCTGTAATTTTTACTTGCTATCATTGGAGGAGAAGGTATTACATTTGCTCTTAATTGTTAACCTTACAAAACTCGTGAATATGTTATAGCTTGAAAATAATGAGCTTTGAGAGGTGAAATTGTGACGGCAGTGTTCAAAGTCCAAGAAATTAAGAGTCATTTCTGTTTAATTTAAACCACGTAGGGAAGCTATAAAGAATGCCAAGTTTAGAAACAATGGTATATATCAATAATATATAAGATTTAGGATAAAGTAAAAAACTTTTAGGCAAGTAATGAGGTAATTAGCATGCACGCATAGCATTATCAAAAATTAGTGGAACAGAAATCAACAGAGGAATTGTTTCCTTGCCTGCAAAGATGATGAATTTACAGCCTGTGTTGCATATTTAGAATATATATGACTCGCGTATACAGTATATTGTATTTCAACAGACAGAAGTGCTTAAATGCATGTTTATCAAGAGTTCAACAAGGCCAAAATAGCCGCACCACGTGGGAGCCAATCAGGCTCAAGCTTGCAATTTGCTGACTCAATAGCCGACAAACAAAAGTCATTGCCATCACGATACAAAGGTTTGGTGAAGGACTTCAAAAGTAGTGTCGGCACAAAGGTTTGATTTCAACCACGGCAATCTAACAGTTTGAAATCCGAATTTTATTTTTATGGCTGACTGTTAAGGACGGTTGAGAGCAAAATCTGCCACCCCTATGGTTCTTTTCCTCGCAAAACATCTTATTTTGTTTCAACTGCAGCAAGCTCATCAGTACAGTGCATCCTCTTTTATCCAAGCCTTGCTCATCGGAACCTTGTTAATCCAAACGCCACGAGTAAAAGTTTTTAGAAATACCTATCAATATTAACAGAGCACTTTACAAGATGGTTAAATGCAAAATCTATAGAACGTTTCACAATTTATCAACATCAATTTGCCAAGTAGTTATGAGCCTTTTGAGATGATACTACAAGGACGTAAGAAAAATATCCTCAAAGGTAGAGCTCAAATTTTCCAAAATATATTGACATTTGCTGTCCAGTTTGATTTTGATTTGTAACTGGGAATATTTCTGTATCGCACTAGGTTATTTCTGCATCACATTTTGCAATGTGATATGACTCATTTCGAGGCAAGGTACGTGTGTTTAAAATGCGACATTCTGGTGCGTGGGCCTATTAATCGAATAAATATGCTACTCGTGCTTAGCACTCGTATCAAGCAAGGATATTTCGATACGTTTTTTAACTTTTCACCTTACCAACGATTGTTTCTCCAAAGCCAAACAGTTCATTTTGATCTATGTCTGTTCACAATTTTGTTTTTTAAGTTGCCGCGATATTACTATTTCTGTTTTCTTTATTTAACAGGTTGAAAGATGAAATAGGCTATGGCACAAAGGTACATCCAAAAGAAACTAAAATGCCTTTGCCTTATTCTACTCATGCAAATAAGAATGGCGGAACACGAAGCAGTAATCACATAAGGTTATTCTTATTTGATTATTATATACGAAATATGGATTAGATTACCAGTACAACTCGTTGCAAAAGTAAAATTGATTTAAGCACTAAATATTCTGTCACCTTTAGTGTATAGTCTTTTCTCTACACCTTTTGTCACTCATGAATATCCTCTACATAGGTTGGGGTAGGATTCAGTTTGATGAAGTCTCTTTTTGGGCTCACTAGATCACAAATGTTCTTGAAGAAGTCAAGTGCCAAAATGTGCTACCATTTTGAAGTTAGAATTGCGGAAGTGGTTTGATACAATGATATTAAAGCATTAGATATCCAACTTTTGCTTCTAATGTGAGGCACAAGTAACACCTGGTGGCCATTTTGTATGGTGGCAAAAGGAAAAATGGAGCAACCACAATTTCATTGAAATATCAGTTGCGAGCATATGCTCTGGATTTGGAGTAATAATGGAATTGGATTTCATAAAAGGGGAGTGAAAATATTGATAAGTGGGGTGGGGGTGGAGTGGAGTGAGAATAAGCAGGTTCGATGATTTAATTTGGGTGACAATACTTATTTGTAGACGAATCAAGTGGCTTTCGACATTACAACAGACAAAACAAGGCTTTTAACTGGTATTCGTTCACATCCATATAATTTAATGATTGGAAAATTAGTTATAGTGTAATCCTTTATGATGATATGCAACTGGAAGTTTCTAAAGTTAAAACGTGAAAAATAATAAATGGAGGATTAGAATACGAGAGAACTCTTTCGAAATATTTTCGAAAATTAGGAATCAGAATGAGGAAAATGAAGACCCAAGAGTAGCTTCTAGCTCATCTCTCATTCTTCTATTATGGCTAGCCTACTAATTATGCGTAGGTTCGTCTCACAAGAGGCGTTTTTCATTCCTTATTTTTGTTAATTTCAATACTTTTAGATCTTTTTTGGCGTACTTGTCTGACGGCCAGACCTCTCGAATCTAGCATCCTTTAGGCAACACTTACTGAAAAAATTACGTACTTTGTATAGTCATTTATTGCTTTTTCTTAATAACTCACAAATCATTTCACAAATTTCCCTTTGAATAATGATAATCTTAGGATATATAATTAACAAGATATTTGAAAATCATTTTCGGAGTATAGGATACTAGCGAAACATTGGATTCCAGGATTGAATCATGTAAGCGCACTATGATGTAAGAATACGAAAGGCACTTGAATTTTTAAAAACGCTGTCCCTCGGAATCCCATATCGCTTGATGTTTAAGAAGATAGTTTCTTAACAAAATTCAGTAAAGGTTTTTGTTAAGTACAAAACGTCTGTCCAGTTTATGTCATCAAAGACATATTGGAAGCAGCCTGAAGAAATGCAAGGCATTATTTAAAGAAACGGATTCAAAACATCATTTGTAAACTTTCAATACAATAGTTACACATCTAATTGCAACGCCATAAAAATTAATGTTTACTATTTCCCACCGCAATTATTTAACCCCTTGGATTATCAATCTCTCACCCCCCACATAACACGATAATTTTGATACACAATAATTTGTTACTAGGGTATAATGTTTACTAAATGTGGACAGTACTGGTCATACATTCCTATGCAGTTTCCTTAAAGAGTTACACTTTGGCCACCATTCAAGATGGCCACCATTCAAGATGGCCACCATGAAAAATTTGGCTCGGTTATCACAAAACAGATCACAAGGAGTTGGCTATCTAGCAAATTTTTGTGCTTTTACATCATTGGGTTGATATGCTAAGTACAGTGGACATTGTAAATGAAAACAGCGCAATATTGGTGTTGAAATAAGTGACAATGATGTATGACAAAAAGTAAACTTGTTTCCATTAAAACTTAAACAGACAAGTTTGAGTATAGTATTCATTCAAAACAGCAGATTTTATGTTAAGGAATGCCATTGTAGTGTTTAACTTAATGAAGGGAAGACTAATTTTGACTGTAAGCTAGTTGCCTTCCTGAACACTTGAACAAACAGTGCTACCAGTTGGCAAGTCCCCTTCTGTATCATTTACTATGATTGGACAACCATATGGCCCAAAAGCTATAAATACTTAGCTGAGTGCCGCTCTATAGATCAAGACGGTATTGGAAACTGTGGCTTCCTAAAGAGACCAACATAAGCAGAATCAAGAATGTCCAGAGTCCCATCTAGATTTTAATTGCTAACCGTTATGTCTACAAGCGCTGTCTTTTGCACTTTTGGAGATTATTAGCCATCACTGCAAATATATGTTATGGATATAAATAGATAGGTAGGTATAACACAGATTAAAATTATGAGGCAACAGTCGACTGCCTGCTATGTAAATGAGAATATCCTTGCTTCATTGCAAAGAAATTTCAGTTTAAAGGTTTTATTGAGACCAAAATTAATCAATATCTATTACAGTCATCAGTTGATGTTCATACAAATAGCGATTGATAAAACAATTTAATTCTCAAGCAGTTATTTAGTTGCGGTTGTTAAGCTGCTTTATTGACCCATGTACTCAATAAAATTTGCATGGTAAAGAGTCAAAAGTGAATTTGCCTGTCATTTCATTGCAAAACCTTTGTTGTTTGACTGGAAATCGATCCTCAAATTTTCAGCCTGCATGACTTTACTCATAAGGTATCTTCTTCTTTAAATGCCTGTAAAATAGGGGGTTCTAGTACACTACCCTCAAGACACAAGGTTAGTGGCTGCCGAAGAAAAGCTTCAGGATTATGCTTTGTCTAAACCCTTTATAACTAAAAAGAGCTAGTTCGTGCTTGGGAAACTAGACCTTACATTAAATTCACAACCAAAATCTAAATATACATTTTTATCTTTTATAGTGAAGATAATTATAAACATTCAAAACTAAGAATAAACTCTACTTTATCTTTCAGCTTGGTTGACATGACTAAACTGAAGCGTGCTAAAGTGGGATGTGAAGATTGCACAAGCAATGTGCTCATTGAAAATGATGGAACTGTTCTTCAAGATCTTGATGGCTCAGGAATTCAGTCTTGATTTTGTATTGATTAACAATGAACAACAGGTTTTCACTCAGTCTCGTATATGCGATTTGCAGTCGATCGGGATTAACTATGTCAGGCGACGTTGTCGTGTATATAAGGTTAAATAGTTATATAATGTAGACGTTGTAGCTTTTCCACTCTGACACGTTTTTCCTCTCTCCAAAAAGGATTTCTTACTTTTATACTTGTTGTACACTAGCCGCAGTCAGCTATATGTGTCAGAATAAACGCCACAAAGTAAATACAGGCTAGACGATGGATTAATCTTACAAGTGAAGGAAAATTTATCACCCATGGACGTGTGGAAGGTGCTATGACTATTTTACCTCGAGAGAACATATTGTGCAATCTCTGTGTAGACAAAGACTTGCAATAATCAAGAATCATTGATTGGTCAGTGAAACTTTAATGTATATATCTTCTGCACGTACAGTGACATTTAGGAAATGCATTCAGAAGTGGGAATCGTTGTTTGCTCTCATGTGCGACTTTGGATTGAAAGTGTGGAAGAGACTTGATAAGATTCATAAAAAATCAAGGTTTGTTTGATATCCGGAGAACGTTTCTCCACGTTGACAACATCCATAATAGCTAGTTTTGGCTCGAAATAAGGTAGATGGGCATATCATTTTGAAGTTTCAGAAATTTCAACATTTTGAATGTTCGGGTAATGCATCACTCGGTTTCTCCAATGTCCACATTCCGTTTTCGTATCCTATACTTTGATCAACTTCAAAGTAAATAACACTATAAAGTACGGAGAAGAAATTGAGAACATATCCGTGCATGATACCAAGTGCTTTTATGAACCAAAAAAGTGCATCGCTGATTTCTTGCTTGGATTGTAATGTGATGTAATGTAAATAAACCTTTTAAGTCATGCCACATTCTTGTAGAACACTTTATGATTATAAATATTAGAGAACGAGTTTTAGACGTCCTTTCTTTTGTTATGTTTGCTACTCTAGTAACATGCGAATGAGGTTTGTTGTTACTCCTGAAAGCTCTCCTCGAACAAGTTTATCAAAAATAAACATAAATACGAGAGTGAAATATTCCACCCTACAAAGAAATGCAGCCAAATTTATCTCTTAAAAGCTCATGCTTTGCTGTAATTTATGCTTCACTGCCATGCCTGATCTTTTGAAATCACGCTACCTCCCCACACTGGTGAAGGAGCCAAGAAGGTATGGTGGGTGGGTAATTACCCAAAATTTGTTGTAAAATATGATTAACGCAGTTCTTCTTAAATTGGACAAAAATGTATTGATATAATGTTGTTAATAGATTTATCGACATTTTTAGCGCTTTAAAGGTGAATCTTGTCTGTTTGTAATAAGTTTAACAAATCGATTTTGTAATTAAGTAACCTTACTAGATCAGTCATGTCACCCACCCCCTACACGGGACAGGAATATATCAACTGTTGTTCAACGTGGCTTTTATGCATACTTTGGGTTCTCATAGACCATTTTGTTACAATCAACCTGAACCACTCGAGTATTTTCATTTAGTTTTGATAAGTAGGCAGTTCTCAAGTATGACAAAAAATACCGATGGTGTCCATTGCATTTAATTCACTCACTAAAACATATATATGTAATTTCAGTATTCGGATTTTAGTAGAGGAAGACAGAGACAGTTGTCTGTACACACAATTGTTTTGCAAGGGTGTGGTACTGAAGTGTTACACAAAGGGCAATTTTGCAATATAAATATGGTACGATCATGCAATATTATTGGGCAACGCCCTTGATCCTCCTTACCCCAGTCTTTTGTGGCTGGTGCTGCCACTGCCATCTAGATAAAGCAAAATTCTCTTGCTAGGCTAGTTGACGATGTTTGACCAAATAGCCTAGCATTATAATCGTTTTAGTATTCGTCTATCATCAGCATGAAAGGAAAACTTCAATTACAAATCAGGATGTTACAGGCTGGAAATTGCTGTCCTAGAGCCGAGATCAAGACTCTGTAAGATCTCTAAAGACGATTAATCTATGAGAAAATAGTGCAACAAAACAGAAGACACAAACAGATAAAAAACGTGGTTGACTTGTCTTCTACAAATTGCATTCGTTACAATGTTCAGTAACGATTCCACTGACAAATGGAAGGAGACCTACACATAGCCATTTTCACAATATTCTAATGGAAAACATCAGCTCGTGAGGAAACAATCATTAGTATCGTGGACTAAAGTAGTTCTTTAAACATTCTTTAAAAACTTAAACATACTTACGAAACCTATTCAAAATAGCTCCAAGACCTTAATTTTCTAACGTGAGTTCTCTTTCGGGAAATTTTCGTTTATTCATAGGAGCTCTACCGTGACCTTATTGAACCAGGTGGAAAGACTGTCGTCATTGCGACAATGGCAGATTTCAATTTCTTTGCCGGAGGTGTTATTGTTTCTATTTGAATTTTCTTAGTTCCAATTCGGTCAGTAGCACATGCAGCATTGCAATACAAGGTGTTTCTGGGGCTCAGATATTGGGACATTTAAGACCCTTTCTACACTAGTACACTTAAGAGTAAGTTTGACAGGTTTGTACCTTTCTAGCTTTGCTTATTGATTTTTATGGACTTATTGCTCTTTTCGACAACTGGAGTCCAGGCCCCAGGCCCCCCACTTTTTCTGTGGATACGTCACTAGTGTAGGTTTACTATATCAAAATAGAATATTTAACTGCTGCTGTATCACTTAATTCATTGTAATAGTTCAAAATTATGAATGGCACAAGAGCAAGGACGCGGAGTTCGTAAGAATTCCCTTCTATTTATTTGCATACTCGCTTCGGAGCGTAGCTTATTCCCTGGTCAGGGTTAGGAAGTATTACTAGAAAGTGAGCTCCTTATGAGAGTGGGCTCCCGTTACTTTCTCTCGCCAATGGCATTTTGGTTGTGGTAACGCGGGTTGGAACTCGCAACCTGTGGCTTGCAAGATCGTCGTCTTATCCACTATACCATGGCGGCTCTACCATTCCCATCTCTCCATTCGATTCACTAGTGATAAATGCATGTCTCAACCAAGAGTATATTTTTACAATCGTGTAGCAATTTTTTACAATCGTGTGGCAATTTAATCAATTAAATCAACGCGGAAAGTTAAAGTGGAAGAATTAGGAACTCAAGCTGAAACTTTGGAGTTTGTCCGGATGGAAGACATGGAGTCAATAGAGTAATAAGGAAAAAGATTGCGTCTGCATTCAGGATACACTTTCATGTCATTGTATTTATGTTGATTTCGTAATCTGATTAACTAAGCGACAGCTTTCAACTCTCATGAGGTGATAAAGAAAAAATGTTTGTCATTGTATCAAGACCATTTGACAACAAAAATTAATTCCAAAAGCTAAGCTATTCTTACCTATAAAAAGCAGTTAGACAAATTATGCACCAACAACCCTCAGTGTAGGTAAAAGTCATGTATCTTACCTCACAATTTGTGGGAACAGCAATCGACTTTATAAACTTAGTCATTCATTAGTAGACGTGCAGAAACTGAAACAACAAAGAAACCTGAAACAAACATCCTGTACTCTTCTCAAGCTGGACGATCACTTGATGGTTGTTGATGGCCAGGTCTTCCTGCGCTGTCTGGACGATATCCGTTATTCTCATGGACATGGAAGGCTTGAAGTGTGACGTCATCACTATTCCTTTTTGTTTTCTCGCTGTCAGTGATGTTTTCGATTCCTGGTGGATATACAGCATTAGTTGTATGTCTACCGAAGATATGGTTACCTTCAACTGCAGCCATTGTATCCCGAATACCGTGTTCAACCCAGTCTGCTCCCTCGAGTTCATCTTCCAAAGACATTCTCAGGCCAAGTGTAAAGTGAAGGATGATTAGCTTTTAAAAGGTAAGAACAGACATACTGAAGTCAAAGTAGCAGGAAAATCACATGAATGTAACATTATACAAGAATCACATTGCAAAGCAGACTTGGTTCGTCTTCTATTCCTTGTTTGTGGTCTTCTAAAATGTCCTTTATTCTTTTAGAAGCATTTGTGATTCGCTTCTCTTTCTGGTGTTACCATCAGATTCCTACAAACTTTCAACAAAGTCTTAATCGTTGTCTTCCCTGGCTTTCGTTTTCCAGAATCCTAGTTTTAAGTCCAAATATTACATTAATATGCGACCTTGGTGCATAATTGTGTCTTGTGCATTATACGTACTAAATATGACATGTCCTTCACAAGCTGCATGCTACAGATACTAATAGCAGAATATTGGTTAAAACAATAAAACAGTATGTTATAATAATACTATCGCGTTATGCAATTTTGGGCAAATCTTCGACTATGAGTCAAAATATTTATGTCGATTGCAACAATGCGATAAAATCAAACTAGTTACCTGAATGAAGGAAATCCCCATTGCCCAGACGGTAACAGCACAGCATGCTGCCAACTGATACCCAAGTAGTTTTGCGCTTCCACCTCTGAATATACCATGTTGTGGACTTAAACCACCAATGGGATCTTTTTCGGCAAAGAAAGCAACAGCAATCATTCCCCATACACCAGCAAAGTAGTGAACACCAATGCAGCCGACAGGATCATCAATCTTAAGCAATTCAATCAAGTCAACACCTGTTAGGAGCAAAAGAAAGAATGAACATTGCAACTCACTTCTTGTCGGTAATGCAATGACGGACTTCATGCAATAATATTAAACTTCCAGATCAGAAGTAATGAAGAGTCTCGTGTACACTTGCCATTACCTCACCGTCTATTAAGGGGTACAAAACCTAAAATTTATCACAGACATTTGACCATTTCGCAATGATTTCACTGTACATTAATTTTTTCCTATAGTGAGCAAATAATTGCTTTAAAAATCCTAACCTTTGTTTAAGGTATGAATGAATTAAGTTTATCATGCTCTTGAGTCGTATGCTCTTATTGAGCTGCGTTTTGTGGCTGTAACGATGAACGCTGGATCTTATAAGCAGGGCTCAGAAAACATTTACGAATCAAGGCAAGATAAACTTCATTCGTCCAAGTAAAGGTTGACATTTGTGATCCTGCAATGTCAATGATCTTTCATGTTTGACGCTATATGCAAGTCCATAGCAACTATGTATTAACTAATAAGCAAGCAATAGTATCAACTAGTTGCCCCAAGACCTGTAACATTAAGAAGTACATTTTGGCTTGATGATGAAGAATGTAAAAGAGTTTGTGATGTTCCTTTCGCAAGTTAGGATGGGCGTCAATAGGAATGTTTTTTCATTTCAGTAATGATAACTCTCAGTTGGAAGATAGGATGATGTTGGTCATCAGTATACTAACTATCAATAACTTCGATAAAAATGGTGGCATTAAACTTTGTAGAATATAGAGAAATAATCAATAAATTTAAAATGCGAGAGTGTATTAATGATGTAGTAATGATTAATATTACACGGAAATCCTACCTAAGAATTAATGCAAGGTACACTTTTACTATAAGAAATGAAGTAAAGCAATGTTAGACAAGAATGTAAAGAGTGTAGATTGTGAGTCTTTTTGTTCAAATTGTTTAACAGGTGCTATTTCTGATACCTTGTCTAATAAGTTACAGTTTTGATAGGGGTAAAGATGGATTTCTTATCGAAAATATAATGTTTATTTAAATCCTTTTACGTGAAGTTGTACTAATCAATACTAAATCTAATGTTTTCAATGTTGTATGGCATAGTATGGTATAGTTTCCCTTCTAGTGACACAACGTACGACACCATACTGATTGCCACAGGCCTCGTGGGGCTCTATAGTAGCCCCCGTATAGTATAGAGAGATCGCAGCAGAAACGTTTTCGGCGTCCGTATTCTGCATTGGGCAATTGACTAACAATGTAATTGTTAGAGTAAGAAGTGTGACACTAACTTTTCTCTAGGGTTTTGCGATTTTAGTGTGTGTTGGGAGGAGGGAGGGTTAGTTCCGTGTGCCCGCCTTGTTGCTGTTGTTGCTGTACTCAGTGGGTTTCAAACATAAAAAATTTTTTCCGCACTTTTCATGTGATAAAGCAAAGGTCCAAATGTGTCCTTAATACCATGTGATCAAAACAAAGGCTATATTTTGCAGAAGGATTTACATTTGCCATTCTTTTCATAACCAGCATTTATTGGATAGAAAGGTATCAATACAATGTTGTGCTTTGTGGTTTAGGTGGATTACAGCAAACCGATTATCGTCTCCATATTCCGCATTGGCTAATTAACCAACAATGCAATTGTTAGATAAAGAACTCTGCTCCTTTAAGTAGCTACCCTTAAGGGACGGTGTGGTAATGGGTAGCCCCGTTGGTCCAACTTTGGCAAATATTTTTGTCGGTTTTCAAGAGGAATGTACTCTAAAAGAAAACAACCAAAAGATGTCCGTTTATTTTCGCTATGTTGATGACATCTTTGCCATCTTTAAAACAGAGCTGGAATGCGAGAGGCTTTCCCAAGAGCTTAACCAGTTACATCCAGCTCTCAAATTTACCGTTGAAAAGGAACAAGACCGTTTATTACCTTTTTAAACAATCTTTTTGTGGTACAAAACTTGAAAATCCAATACACTTAAAGTATGTGTACATTAAAACAAGAAAACCAGTACTCCGTAGGCAGAAAGCGTTCGTTTTTTCAATCGGACTCCTCCAATAATGTTTTGTTTCATTATTTTCTCTTTCTTTGTTTCCTTTCTTGTTTATGATTGGCTAGTTTTGCTACATGTT
>JANTCA010087913.1:0-13966 GCA_024741275.1 Chironex yamaguchii | reverse complement strand
ATTATTATTATTATTATTATTATTATTATTGCATGGATGGATGGATGGATGGATGGATAAAAAGACAGATTTATATGCATAAGTAGATTGCAGTCGATTGTACTCCCAAATAGCATACAAGATGTTATGTTACTCAGGTACACTCATATTAATGTATTAATTGACTGGTTTGATTTATTGACTGATCAACTGATTTATGGAATCATGTATTCAATTGCTTTATCTATTGATTGGCTGATGTCAGTATCGATTAATTGCTCGATTGATCGATTGAATGATTTATTTGTTGATTTATTCTGATCCAATGAGGTATTGTCTCATTCAGTCATTTGCCTTATTGATACTTTCACTGTTTCATCCGTTTATAATTTTTTCAACATTTTTCCTGTCTGTTGACGTGTCATAAGCTACTAACAGATTTATTCTTTTTAACCAAGTCTGATTATTTTTTGCAGGAAGTTAGAATTCTGCGGTTGAAAGTTATGGCCAATGATCATTTAAACATGGACCGAGGTATGACATACAGCTATGCAAATGAGTGCCAAGAAGGTACTTATAGACAATACCTGATTACCAGAAGCCACAAATGTAACAGTACATAGTAAATGTGAAATAAATAATATCTTCATATGCCTCTGCTACCGTGAAGTAGCATGTGATACTAATTCGCCACAACGAAGGCAACAAGCTAGCAAACTATTAACAGGTACTAGTGAAGAGAACATAGAGATGGTAACAGTGAGGACAAGCATGTAGTGTAGCTAAGTTGGAGCTTATCTTAAGATAATAACGAACGTCTATTCGTATACGTTTGCCATATATTTGGTAGTGTCTTTGTGCGTGGTATTTAAACAGGCGACAGGGTCGCACCATTGTCTGCCTTTCTACATTAAGGAATTCCTCCATTGCCCATTCCTGTGCAAAAATTAGCACCAGTGCACGAAAGAGAGAATGAATGACGAATGGGTGAATTAAAGAATAATTAAATGAATAATCAAGCAAATGAATAAGTGATTGAGTGAGTGGATTAATAATTAGATGGACTAATTGAGGAATAAATGAATGAATATATAGCTAAATCGATAAAAGGATAATTGAATGTATGAACCAATGACTGACTGAATGAGTCATCGAACGAATACGCAAATGAATGAATAATTAGATAAGACAGGAATGAATTGGTTAATGGATGAGCTTGAAAATGTCTCTTACTTAAAACGTCTTCACTATCTATTGAGAACATTCTTCCCACGTTAGTTTGTTGCTAGTCGTGTTTTCGGCTTCTATTAAACTCTTTAGATATGTTCATGCATTCTGAAGTTGTCTAACTAAAATCCAGGTCCTTTGTTCAAGTTTGTTTTGCTACAAGAAACTGAACCTATTTAGAACTGAAATCTTTGGTGTTTTTGGTTACATGTAATACTACCCAAAGATATAATTTGTCATGATCAGGCCTTCTTTTACTTTATACGTTCTTGCACTAAATTAATATAACAAAGATTTTTTTATTATTCTTTATTACACTTCAACACTTGATCGTCATAACTGATGCAGTTTGCTATATTACAAACAAATTCTGTAATTTAAAACAGAAAACGGAGGACCTGAAGAGAAAAGAACGGTGAGGAAGTAAAGGGAATTGCGAGACAGAAAAGGGCTAGGAACGAGAAAGAAAAAGAAGGGTAAGTGAAGAATGGAGAGACGGGGAGACAATTAGGAAGAGAAGAAAGATGCGAGAGAGAAAAAGGCAAACGACCAGGAAAAAAAAGATGGACGTGCTAATGTACCATAGCCCTCAAGTAAAACGAAATGCTTCATAAGCTGAAGACTAGTCAATGCATGGACCATACTGTAGGAACATGCGCCCAAATCCAGCTGTCTTATGAATGGCTTGCTCTGTGTTGAAAAATGCAATATACCTTTTGAATATTTTAAAAACATTTTAACTGTCTTTCAACATTATTGCCTTTGGTCGGAAGCAAACTAGTCTACTGAAATTCTGACAGCGTGGGTTTCGTTTTACTACATGGCTCAGTGCTCCCACTGCCACCTGACACTTTCCAAGAATGTTTTCTTTACAGTTGGCAGGACATCTGGACGATTACTTCCAAGCCTGTTCAAAAACTTTACTATCTTTGTAAAAGGTACCTTTTTCTCGGTACCCAAACATAACTTCCTTCGACTATATATGTCATTGAAGCGCATAAAATTGACATTCTCATGAATAGATAGTATGATAAGATTTTCCACATATTTGTGATACAGCTATCACTAGAACACTGACTACACTACTTTTTGTAGCAGCCTGTTCTGAATACCAGAGCATTGAAGTCTGTTTCAAGCAATAGAGACCACGCTATAGCTTACAGCCTAGATTCACTCTCCACTTCTTCTCAATGCCATCAGATTGCTTCACGTATACCTTCTCTGATTATTACCTCCATCACTGTATGTTTGTCTGCCTGTCTGTTCGTTAGCAAGATAACTGAAAAACTTGTGGATGGATTAAGACGAACTTTTTAGGGAGTGTCCGACTTAGGATAAGGAACAAATGATTAGTTTTTAGAGATGATCTGAATGAAATCCTGGATTCTGGATCACTTTTTCGGCAATGAAATCTTCATAGTAGTAGCGAGGGATACCTAGTTACCGTATTCGGCAATGATATCTTCATAAAAGTAACTTGCAAGGACGTTATCATGGCTCAACCCCCTGTTGTGCAAATAAAAATACTGTCTAGGCGGAGGTGTGCTTCTTGGTATATATGTTTTCCACTTTTACGTCTTGAGCCCGAGTACGATCAATGCTGAATCTGCCTTGACGTGTCTTGCTTTGATAATAAAAACAAGGCATAGTTTTTTCATTGTCTGCATTATTTGTACCCATGGAGCTTGTACTGCTATACAAAAGCAGTGACGAAAGCCCTTGTGGTTATTGCATGTCAGGTACCTTTTCATTTTGTACCATTTTCCAAATCGCTTTCGTTTTATACCATATACGATTCCGTTTCAGTGTAAACGGAAGGCCAAAACGATATCATTTCGTACGGTTTTCGTTACATAGCGGCATAGTGTAAACGGGGCCTTAAAGATAGACCAAGTCGTTAATTAGGGTCAACATTACAATGCTTAATGCCTTTCAGCTTGTATACTCTTGGTGATTCAAGCCAATTGAATTAGAATTCTGGTTTCTTTTTCAATTAGTTAGCAAGTGTGACTTGCTGTAGTGCGCATTCGCTCGCATTTTCACTGATTTATTGTCTTTGTCTTTGTCTTGTTCTTTGCCTTTCTCTATCTTTATTTACAGGATAGGTCACCTGATTTATTTCTCCTCTTGAGTGGATTTTGTTAAGTTCGTGACAAGCTCGTCTCTGAAAAAGCCCTTATCAGAGACGAGCACTAGGCCAGGTTTTGTGCTCGTCAATTTTTCATTTCTTTTCATTATTTACATATTACTTATTCACAGTATTGAAATGTACAGGATGTTGGCTTTTGTCCTGTCATGTCCCGTATACCAGTTTAAGAGGGATGACAGTTATGAGGACATGCATTTATACTCACTAACATCTTTTCTGCAGACAATATCTGGTATTATGCGTCCCACTTATTAATGATAAATTGAAGACAACCCCTGTAGTAATGATGAATATCTCAAACAAATTTAGAAGGCTACTAATGCAGTGTTATTTCCTTCTGACCTCGTTGACCCTAACTTAGCTCAAGCATTGCTTATCTTACTTTCCTTTAGTCCACGTTAATGCACCTTGTTATACCAGAATAAATTCTCATACACCAGTCGTTGCTATATAAAGTTTGTTGATATGTAGTTTGTACATTTGTGGTTTATTTACGTACTTTATACAATGGTTACTCTTGTGACTCATCTGTTTACACTTATCCGTATGTTGTAAGTAATAGATGGAGTATCTTTGAGTTTTATGGCAATATCAGTGCACTGGCCCGTCTGCACGGGAATTGATGTCCCTCACCCACTGGAAGTCAAGAGCAATGCTCTTGAAATAACAGAACAGTACACTATAAAAAGAGCCACACACTGAACATATACAGAGAAGTACAGTTGAACGAAAGTAATATTAGATTGAATGCATACTTTCTCTCTATCCAAAATCCTGCGATCAAAAGTCTCAACACGGTGGGGAATACAGAATTCTTGCAGTCAGAGTGAGTTGTGCTGGTAATTAAAAGCAGCATCGTGATATCTTTTGCGGATAGCTCTGTAATTAGCAAACACAAAGAAGTATCATCATTAACACAGACGTTCATTACTATAATGGTATTACATGATTATGTATTATCTTGCCATATTGTTCACATGTGCCATAACCTGGATAATGGCATCTTAACGGCATACCGTTTTCAATAGTCATTCGGGCTTTACTTGCTTTCCAAGGGGTGTTGAGTTTTACGTACTCTGATTCAGAGCTACAACCATCACATTTTCGTAACATAACACCAATTGATTGTAAATAGGTTTTCAATGCGTCATATTATCAAGGTAACATTTCTCAAAGACATTCTTAGACACGTTTTCTTCCTAATAGTTATCCATTATTTTGTTTTGTTTCGCTGATAGTGAACCTTTTCAAACCACACCAAACACAAGGACAAGTTTGTCTCCTGAAAATCACGAGTTGTAAATAGCTTATATCGTGGTTAAGTCATAATAGAGCGCTATCAACTGCTCCTATTCCCATGAACTCCCAATTAATACTGCAATATAATATGCATTCAGTTTTTTTTCAACAAATCTTTCGGTGATAGCTGGATATAGGAGAAAAGAGCGTACTGATTTCTTAAGAACCACCCCACCTTCCATTTTAGGAAATACATTTAACTCACATCTTCAGTTGTAGCTAGGTTGTCCTAAAATAACCTAGGTAAACCATTATTCAAAGTTCTCCACAATACTGTGAACCGATAAATTTGCAAACCAACACTCTTTAAAATAAGCTAGAGAACTAAGAAACCAGTTACGGGTAACCTTTCATGTAAAAGTCTTGAGCAACTTTTAGTCATTTCTTTGAGCTTTTAAGCTCTAGCAGAAGTTGCGACAGGTCGAATGTAAAGATATTGGTCACTTATGGAGCCAAAGATCACATAATACTTCCAATTCGTACCATAAAATCGAGCGCTAAGGTGATAGCATCTGTGAGCAGTCACTTATTCTTGTTAAAACTGAAAATCTGCGCCAGATACAGGCGCCTGTATTTTCCAGGCAAAGGAATCAGTTACAATTCTCGAAATAGACCATCTAGTTTGTGTTAGTACAGTACTAATCAAACTTTTTTACAACTCTAAATCAAGTACGGTATCTTAATCATCGGAAACATGCTGCGAGTCAAAGCACTGTTTCAATTATTAAGGATTGGTCGAAAAGACTCCGTCAAAAATATGTGAATCGTTGTGGTTTGTGGTCTTTTTAACTCAGTTATGCTAGGTCAGAAAAGAAGTACTCTGAAAGTACAAAAAGTGGACGTTTATCTGGATACAAGTACCGATGGCTGAGATGGGGGCGCCTATGTGTGAGATTATATTGAAGCATTAGGATGTTCTGGCTACCACTGTATATAAAGGAATCTGTAGATATGAAAGACTGAAAACGTAGTCAAAAAGGACATGCATGATTCCATTTTATATTTGCTGTGCATGAAATACTTCCTTTAAAAAGAACGCTTAAGAGTGTGCTACTTGGCAGTGTTTCCAAAATCATACTTAATAACATCAATAGCAATTTAAAAACTAGAATGGCGATAGAAATTCCATGTTGAAACTTTAATGTCTTGTGCCTTTAGCGAAATCTTAAACTCTTGTAACAAAAATTGCAGCTTTGTAAGCTTTTTTGCAGTTTTAAGGTTTCGAGTGTTGAACTGAAAAATCACATTTGAAACTACAACCACCACTGATGGCTCCGCTTGGTATTGTATGACAAAAATTACCTTTAATAACGTTGCTGATCAACGCAATTTATTGGTACATATAGGATTTAAGAATTGTAGTCCTTCTGTTGCCTAATTGTTACTTTCTTTGATAGCGATAGTGCAAACCAGTAGAAGGTTAAGCTGGTTTGGGTTACAAAAATTTGCTCTAGACGGATTTAGTCAAAGTTGATCTCCAAGTTGCTTTCATTCTGTGAGAACAAGTTGGAAAATATATTGCTTTTTATTTGCCTTATTGCAAAATTTTCTGTTGATAGACAACCATTGGCACCTTAATGCAGGATAGACTTTTCTTCTAACATATTGCTCGTGTTCGTCTGTTAACATATTGTGTTGATGGGATTGGCATTCAGTTACGATAATGCTTGCTTCCTGTATATGCTTACGTGATAGCATAATTCCACAGCAATGGACTATAGGATATAGTATGTGTTAAGAGTTTGAGTACTGCAGTCTCCTTCATTACGTGACTCAGCCAGTTGCAAGGCCAATAGTTTAGACAGTCATTCGCAAAAATATATTTTATCTTAGTTTCTTTTGTTATTAGTATTGGTTTAATTAGCTCCAATATTAAGATTTGTACTGTTCCAACACTTCCTTATTTCAACTTACAGGTCACTCCTTGCGTAATACAACATCATAAAAAACAATTGTATTGTATTTTGTTTCCTTTCAAACACAACAGCGAGATATTTTTAGGAGTCCCACTGATTATTTTTCAACTTTCTTTTACTCAAGTCTACGTTGCCAACATCAAATATAATTTTGCAGTTCGCGAGACACCAAAACTGTCTCATTTTCAGGCCAAGAATTGATCAATGTAAAAGTGATGGAAAACTTATTACCAAAAAGAAGCATTGTAGCACACTTATGCTATTATGCTGGTTTAACAAATCTTTCCCAACTAATAACATTAGCTAAAAATTTTTACTGTCTATATTGAATCATACTATCTGATCTATACTGGTCAAAGATGTTTTAGTAAATCAGTTGATTTTAGTCCTTGACCCTCCAGGGTATGATGTCTTGGCCTTGAGCGCAAATAAGGTATTATAACCGCGTAACAATTGACTACATAAAGCGATGTTTTTATCAACGCTAGAATTCCGGGTATATAGTCGAGGTAAACATGCCATTTAATTAAGCGACCGTAAATTTGAATGTTTGAAAGGTGGCATAGAATCATAGCCTAGCAAGATTGTTATTCTAACCACTTTACTTTTTTGAGAGAATAAGCTACTGACCTTGAAAGTTGACGGAATGGGAAATTTAATCAATGTGTCGTGCAAAAACCACAGCGAATAAGTTCATGTTCGTTGTGATGACGAAAATAGTTCCCTTTTTAAGACTTTCATGAAACAGAAGGTTAAGAAGGAGAAATTTACAAAAGACTACTTTATTCATTTCAATGAATTTATTTTTATATTGTATTAATTTATGCTTTATAAATTCAAGTTTTAATTCAATTTTCCCTCCTTTCTGCCATCAGGAAGAGACATTGAAGTTCCAACTGGATCATACGAAGATGTGTACCTTAGGCTACAGGTAAAATTTAATTAAATGTAGGCTAAATAGCAAGAATTGCTTCTAGTGTCTTGGCCCTTCCACCTATATCATCACTTTTAATGAAAAAACATCCATCATTACTCAAAGACTACTCAAGAGAGTCAACCCAATGTTAACCTTAGGGCTTTTCAAGTAAAAGGAAGGTAGGAAGGAAGGTAGGGAGGGTGGAAGAGAAAGAGAGAGAGAGAGAGAGAAGAAAGAGACAGAGAAATGAATTGTTATTCTTATTTCTTCATGTCATTGGATCCATCTACTTTTGATGACACTTGAAATGTGTATTTACCTTCACAATTAAGATAGCTCATGAACATGACAATTAAAAGAAACTAACAGTAGATCACTTGTAGTTATGTCGTCACAACGAAGTGGTCAGGGACAGAAAATTTGAATTGTAAATATCATCAACGAGTGTATCGTTATCTTTGCAATATCCTATTGCTAAAATAGCAGAGCTCGATAACTCAAACAAAATCATAAGTTACTGGTACTGTTCCGGAGAAATTAAACAGCGGGAATAAATATTGCTAACATGCTTCCTTTGTTTATTTGTAAAGCAGAGACAAACATCCTGTTATTATCAAACTGAATGGTCCTAAGAATTATCAGGAATAAGGTTAAGAGGGCATAATTAATTGCTTTTCATATATTACGAGAGTGGTAATTAATCTGATCCACTGGTTTGCTCCCTCGGATATTAGCCAAGTATATAGCATTGATTTCCCTCATGTTCGTTTTTTTGCAGTACAAAACATTCACAATGGGAAAATTATGTATCTCTGTTTCCCCAAAGGATCCCAATTAAGTACTACCCCGCTCATTCTGTTATCCCAACAACTGCCATAGTCGGCCTGTAGTAACAAGACATGTTTGATCCTAAAGAAAAAGTAAATTTTAATCATGATAATAGGTAATTGGTGTAAAATTTGTCACCCGGTTGTCCTTTAATCAGGTGACATCCTGCGCTTACATTACACAAAGCTGCCGACCACAGGCCACGTTTGTTCAATAAATGCCTTAAGCCAGTAGTCAGCAGACCAGTGAAACGAAGAGTTGTTGACTTAGTTCTTGGTACCTGTATGCAGAGGCATACCTAGTGTAAAGTGAGGAAGGCAAGAACTTGAGGGGTCTCAGGGCTCCGATATCATTAAAATTTTGGGAGTCATGTCTGTGTTTTGGCTTATAACGCATCTTCCAATTCCATGCTTGCCACTAGTAATAAGGAACTTTGATAACCTCGTGAGTCAGAGCTTTTAAGGTCCTAAAATGTTACTAAAGGCCAAGAGCAGGGAAGGGTTTGGACCTCTGGACCTTCCTCCTAGTGGCCCTTTCTAGTGGGAAGTTACCCCTTCCTCAGAAATAGGCCGTAGCTCTTAAACCAAAATTCAGAAGCAAATAAACAATTCCATAGAACAAAAATTGCTCATTACTAAGTTGCAAAAGGCGCAACTTTATATTTCCCACCAAGATTAAAAACTTTGGTTTCGGCTGTTCTTATCGGCTTGGGTTTCTCCCAACGAGTTGTGCTGCTTTTGGTCAACTTCTAGAAATCTTATACTCATTTTCTTTGTCCATGGGCGGCTGTTTGCCTCCCAAGGACTTAAAGAGGTAAACCTTGCTTTGGTTAACGACTACATGCTCTTGGTATATTCTTTACCACAACAGTGGTGTTTACTTCTTAAGGCAATAAGATTTAAGTTACGATTTCCGTTCCTGGATTCATGTTCATTCCTTCAGCCTTGTTTTCGATGATTACAAATGCATTTAGTATCATTTGCAAAGATTTAAGACGGAATAAACTGTTCCTTTAGCTATTCTAGTTCATACCACGTGGATTAATCTTCTTATTGACAGTGAGCTTAACAATGCCTGCCCAGTTTTCTATATGGTACCTTCCTGAATGCTGTCATTGTTTTCTGACATTGTTTGATTTATCGAACTACAAGGAGTTGCCAAGTATCGTGTTGTGGTCGCGTTCAGGAAATTATCTTTCCTGAATGTGGCTGCTGTCGTATTTTTAACACTTTAGTCTGCAAAATGCAGGCAGGGTAAACAAAATTCACTAATGTCGAGCAGAGAACATATGTGTGCTAGACGGAGAACAACAACTAAGCAGTGATATACAACTTCACGTAGTATATCGTCTAGTAATAGATCTCTTTACAGCTTGAGATTTCTCTAAGCCTTCAGTCCATCGAAGCTTAATCACATTCATCTTAATTCTAAAGTAATGAAATTCCTGGAAAAGGACTTCTTATATAGGTTAGAGAGGTCCATCTAGGAGCCAGTAGAACTTTCCATAACAGTATAGAATGCTGTAGAACATCAGAACATTCTAGAAGCTTTTAGAACAAAATACAAGCAAATGAAACTAGTTATTTATATAAGGGGATTATCAATGTTGTAATCAAAAGTACTAGATGGAAACCGTTTGTCGTCTGCATCAAGTGACAGCTTTTCTACTAGGGGTGCTTATTCGGAGGGCATTTAAGAAAGCGCTTATTTGATTTCTGTGGTCTTATGATGGGTCATGCATCTCTTCTGAATTTGATCTTTCCTTAAGTTACACATGCTACTCTTCTGACCTCTAACGTGAGCCTTGTACATATTTTTACAAATTTGGTCTGTTTATGATTAGTAAGAATCTCTCTTGAATTGTCACTGAAGGTCTTCCTTGTGTTGCCCGTCCGATCACATCAATTAGCTGACGTCCTTTCTCAGATATAATGGAAACATTGCAGAGAATTTCATATACAACACTTGAGGGACAACTTACGATATATTTCTCTTTATATTTAAAGGTAAAAGCGAGGAGCCTATAGTTTGATTAAAATGGCTTGGAGGGGGCTTCCTAAATGGAGTAGGCACATGTCAGCTACCTCTTGGGATGGTGCAACCTGGCGTGACATTCTCATTGATTGCGCAGTAACCCTTAAGATGGGAAGTCACGATGTTGTTAATTTTATTGACTTAGACACGAAGGTTCTTACTGCCTTAGCACAATGTGTGTTTTTGTATGAATTATAGTGAGAGGAGAAATGGGACGGTCTATCAATAGCGTATAGCTAATATTAGCAGTGTCAAGAGGACCCTAGTTTTCAACATGAAATCATCTCTTCACTCCTCTGCCCTAAATTTCATATTTAGCAACTTTTATTCCAATTCACATGCAAATTCAAATTAATTACCATAGAAGCATGGGTTCCAATATTGATCACTTGGACATTCCTGTCACGAAAAATTGCTTGAAAAATCATGTAGGCGAATTCCCTTCCTTTCAGCTAATTAATGATCAAGATGGATGTTATTTCATTTAGGTATAATATTCTGTGCTACAAAATACAAAATAGCATAAAATGAATGCATAAAAATAATTACCATTATTTAATGAGAAATTATGAGCCATGCTGACGCTTGCGAAGAACGTAATTGACGCTCATGCAGTCATGTCTTATTTACATCTAAAGATGATATGCAGTCATATACATTGATACAGAGCAAGATTATTGCTTATTAATTTTTATTGCGTATGCCATACCCTTTTAAGGAAGAGAGGTTGTGAATTGCGGGGTTCTAAATGAAATTCCGCTTTGAAGTTTAAGATCGTGGTATAGTAATATAGAGGCGATAATGGATGCTTTAATGACAACATAAAGTTAAGGTGTGACACTGTAAAAATTCCATTGACAATTTGAATTAAACTAGCATTAAAAATGTCTTTAATAATTTCATGTTTACTTATATTTACACATCAGTTCCCTAACAAGCCTTTTTTGCTAAAACTGAAGAACTGTCGTATTCAACTGCAACCTAAAATTAGCCCCTTGCCTGCAAAGTCCATTTATCACTACACCTTTTTATTGTTGGCTCATTTTATTAGGAGAAAACTACCGTTTGATTACACGCTGATGCTCAGATCATAAAGAGCATTCCCCGTTTTAATACAGCTGAAAAAACGCGTGTGTTCCCCCAAATTGTTTTACGACAGCTAAGGGACTACTTGATATTTCCCTCAAACATGTTTCATCGTACTTCATCAATTGCTCTCCTAGCAAACTCCTTTGTTTCTGCTAAACTGGTTTTATTGCAACTTACAAGTTATTTAAATTCATTTTCTTATAATTCAAAAACCATTAGTTCCCATCGAATTCGTTTTATTTAAGCTCAAGAGGCTACCTCTACAACTTACACTATGGCATAAGGTATATCTTTTGACGTTTTCTTGTTATGGTAGACATAAGCAGAGTTATTTTGCTACTGCACTTAGTTTAGTCAAAAGCAGTGATTCTCACCCACAATTTTACTACAGTTTTGGTTGTACTTTGCTTGTACAGTCTACTTAGTTGATTGTTGATTTAATCATATCGTTCACCACGCAGTCACATAAAATGTAATTATTACGTCACCAATCCTAATCATATCTACCGGTAATAAACGAAAATGTTATTTTGTGGCGTAAGTTGATGAGATATTAAACGATAATTTTCAGTATTCAAGAAATAATGACACATATGCGGGTTAAACTGGTGGTACTTCCAGACACGGGAATTGTTTCAAGTTGCTTTACGTGCCTCATTAAGAGACAATTATTAGTCAATAACTTCCCGAAGATGTTATCGCGTAAGACAATTTTCGGGAATGGTTTTGGCCGCATCTTTAGCAATTTGAAGTTTACACTGCTTCAACAGAGCATAACTTTAGGATTCTACTAAACAGAGAAACAGTATGAAGGAACGCCCGTGAATATAACCACCTTTAAACTCTACTCTTTTTCTGTTCTTTTGCTATTGTTTTTACGTTAATCTTAGGACATTTCTGACGTTTTCAGTCACCAATTAAAAGAAAAAAGTAAACTTTTAGTATTTTGAACAATATACTTACATTCTGTACTTACATTTGTTACTACCAACCGGGGTCGCATCAATGCGGGGTAGGAGGCATGGCCTCCCACTGTGTTGCTGATCGTGTTGTCTGTCATACTATATCCTTTGTTGTTGTTGTGAATTGACAAGCCCACACACTAACCTTAAGAGCTAATTTGACAAATGCCAACACGCTTTCCAGGTACAGCATGAGAGGTAAATATCTCAGACTTTCTTATTAGATACCATTGGTGTGGCTAAGATAAATAAAGTGGGGAGGGAAAGAATTTGAGGGGATATGGAAGCCTCATCCCTATTAAAATTTTTGGAGCTATCCCATTGCTTTGGCTTACAATGTATCTCCCGATACTGTGCTTGTCACTAGTGATAATGAAAATTATTTCGTGACAATCACTCTATGAAACTGAGTGCCGAAGGAACCCTAAGGACCATCTTTGGCTAAAAGTGGACGGGGGAAATTGCCCCCACATACCTCCCCGTGGCCACGCCACTGTTAGATTTACTTAAATTCTGCTTGGATTCGTTATCGTTGTGTATATTCGTTGAATATTGTTCCATATACTCTTGTTTTATACAGGCAATCTGTTAATATAACAGGCAACTGCACACATTAAGTACAAAGGGAGCGCATGTTGACTGAGGAGTGCATGTTGACTAAGGAGTGCATGTTGATTAAGGAGTGCATGTTGACTAAGGAGTGCATGTTGACTAAGGAGTGCATGTTGATTAAGGAGTGCATGTTGACTAAGGAGTGCATATTTCCATAGTGCAAAGTACAAAGTCATTATCCTGATTAAAATAAACCTTTAAATATTCACTTACATGTACTTTGGAGAATGGAGCAAAAGTCTGTTTATTTCATTTCGACTTATATTATTTGACTACCTTGAACAACAAACCCTTGAGAGCACGTGACTCTAAATGCTAAGTGTTGGTTACATACATCTTATTTGTTGTGAGTAAATGACTGTATTCTTTTCTAGCTCAATCACCTTCAAATTTACTCAGTTAGCTTGCTTAGTCAACCATTCATTGTCTTTTTCTGTAAATACTGTCGATCAGTCAGTCAGTCAGTTAGTCAGTCAGTCAATGAATAAATAAATAACGAATAAATGAATTAATGACCGAATGTTCAATCTTAAATCATTTTTGCAACGAGGACCTTTACTTATGTAGTGGGGGAAAATATCCTCATTTAACTCGTACTGGAATTAGCGTTCCCTCCTATTTAAAGTTACAATTACAGTACCAAAATGTTTGAATTGTATTGAAATCTTAGAGCAATTTCTAATTTGCAAACAAAATATAGTGTGTTTGATTGGCATGAGATAGTAATGTGATAGTAATAGACTTTGGCCCTCGATGATGTAATTATCTTTTCATTGGATCTTTGATGGCGGAAATGATTAAGTAAGCTTCCCAGGCTAATATCATGTGCACTTGAAAATGCTGATTAATGTATTTATAATTGGCTGTCAAAGGCTTGTCAAAAAAAGGCCTTAGTGCCGTGATGGCACGAATGTTTGAGTGTTGGCTTTAAAGTCTGAGGGTTACCAGTTCGAGC
>JANTCA010087902.1:0-13966 GCA_024741275.1 Chironex yamaguchii | reverse complement strand
GTTTTCAGATTTTAGTCATTTCCAATTCATTAAAAAAATACTTGTCAAAACTGAAAAAGGTGTAGGTCCACTTTAAGAGAGTGTTGTCTACTAATTGATTGTTACTAGAACTTTGTGTGTAGAATTAATAAATGTGTCTTAGATGGACATTTGCGATTAGCGTAAAGAAAGAGCGTCTGGTGAACAGACACTAGTATTTAAACAGTCTTTTTGTGGTACAATCTTTGCAATTGAAAATTTGCAATTTCAGATGTATAGATCAACCAGGACTCTGTAGGCAGAAAACGTTTGTTCCCTTTTCCTAAATTCTTCCAATTATGTTTTGATTTTCGATAATCTTATTTTTCTGATTGGCTTCTTCCTTACCATGTCTCTTACATCCTACTTCCTTTTGAGACGCCTAATACTCTGATACAAGAGTGTCAATTGAAAATGGCTTCTGATGATGTCTTAGCGCAATGTCGTAAATCTTAAAGTAGCATTTCAAAGGAAAATTGAACTGAATGCGCAAACGTCCGTCGAACCAATGGTTTTAGGTGGGATTCCCAAATTTTCAAATTTCAAAAGACTTGGTGTAATAGGCGTCATGGTAACAGAATTTTATCCTGCATCATTTCCTTGATAGCTGTAGTTATATGAAGTTACCACTACCAAAACTTTTTATGTGACACAGAACCTTGGATTTTACTGAAATCATCACCAAAAGGTATCAGGCTACTGTTAAAATTTCGGTGTGATACCTCAAATTTTGGAGATATTTTGCAAACTAACAAACAAGCCAACCCTGGCGAACACATTCTCCTCGGAGGTAATAACGAAGAAAACTAGAATCATTCCAAGAGCAGAAACCTCGGCTATAGAATAGGGAAAAGGCAGAAGGGTAACTGAGCTCGTTGTTCATTGCAGTTTACAAGTCACCATTGTCCCGGTACAAGTCAATTGTATTTAGCTACTTGTCGGTGTAGCTAAATCTCCTATCGACAAATAGGCCTATTCATCTTATTTGAAAGTGAGGGTACTTATTTTAAGGAAGGAATCATTGGCAATTTCAGACACATTTAAGCAAAAGGCACAAGCGATAGAATATCTATAACTTTGGAATAAAGAGGGGCATAAATTGCACAAGGTAAGATACTGTTCTGTTTAGTACATTAAACCATTTCCTTTTACGAACAGTAGAGACGGGAATTAAAGTCAAAATATTTTTTATACCCTGTCTCGATTTTACAGACAACTTTCTGACTAGGGTCAAAACCTTATTGGTGATTGTAAGCTGTCGTATTTAGCAGGGTGTATAAAACATGTAGATATCTCAACTACTGGGTTGTTAATATTCATAATGTTGCACAGGGCGTCAAAGGAGACATTTCTTTAGAGACTTCTTTAGACTCAGTGTAATTATATCTAACAAAAGCAGAAGTACACACCAAAAGGTTTTATGTCTGATCCATAATTGTGAAAGAAACCTACATTCCAGAATGCTCTGTATGGCTTGTAGTTGATCGTAAATAAACTTTTGGTATCAACAATGATAGTGTAAATATCTCAGGGTAGATATCCGCAATACCCATGTTATTTTATAATATTGATCATTTTGCTTCTGACTGTTTTAAATCACTATCTTATAGATACAGCACAGACTGAGAATTGTATAGAATGTTTCATGACTGTCCATAGAAATGGCTATATGTAGGAAGCCAGTTTTGACATTACATCCTGAAAACAAAATGTATAGTGTCTCATCTTGGACAAAAGCTGTTTACTTGACACTTACAGTGTTGACTTTTTAGTAGAAGTATTTTGATGCTCATGTTGAACAACTACATCCCTGTCGTTTCTTCATAGCCTAAAGTCCTGGTTAGAACAATCATCAGAAACCCCTATTTGTTTACATCTGAATCTGGTGCTTTTTACCTCAAGTATCCCATAATGTGTACAATTATAAGAACTAAGGAGCTTTTGTTATTTGTTTACCAACATGATTTTATTTGAAAACACAAAAACTTCACATGTCGAAATGGCAGTGTAATTACTCTAAAAATTGATATTGTGGCAGCAGTACAATTTACTGTTGGCTGCAAAGTTCAAAATTCTGACTGTTAAAAACACTAGAAGGAAAATACATTCCTCACCGAAGGGCTATTAATAGAGATATGCTACGTCTTCAACTCGAATAACTAGTACATTTTCACTACAGAGAGGATTCACACATAAAAGACTGCGTTTTAAAGAAATTTGTTCAGTTATAGCTAATATTTCTATTACTGGGATGAATAATTGAAGTCTTTACACTTTTATTCCTTTTGCAAACTAAAGTATGTTCTGACTGTAAAAAATAGCAGACATTGGAAAATTTACCTATATAATCCTCGTTTTCATTTTGCCCATGATACGAGCGTGAGCAGAAAAGACGTGACGTATGATTTTGACGTGAGTTGCCGTTCTGTCTTTTCCCTATTCTGTGCCTCCTTCAAGCCAACATGATTGTTTAAACAACAGGGCTTTCCCACAATGATTTCCTTGTTTGTTGATCTTGGGCGAAAATATCATTACCAAATATGACAATTGGACTATCCCCTCGAAAACTTCTATCATCACCAAAGATTAAACGGCTAGAGCTAGTCAGGCTGCCAACGTACCCTGAAAATTTCAGAGTAGTATGTTTGGAAGTTTTTAGATACTTTGAAAACTAGAAAACCAATCAACCAATAAACAAATCCCGGTATAATCTCCCTGGATGAGGTAGTATTGGACGGATATCAATTTTGTTTTCAATTTTACCCTACATAAACATTGACAGATTGAAAGTTCTCAAAACTGCCAGAGGGTTGGGTCCACCTTATTTGTCTTCTTTTTCACACCATAGTTAATGGAAATAACACTATCTAAGACCCTTCCAAAAGAAATTTGTTTGGTAATTTGATCAAAGTAAATGAAAGCTTGAGTAGAAACACAAACAATAATATACTCTTGGATGACAAAGTCTGTGTGCCGCTTTTCTTTTTGAGTCACCTAACAACTCCCTGAATACAATGCATTGTGGTATAGGATGTCAAAGAAATTCTATGAAATTCCACTGAAGTGAAGATCGCAGCGAAATCCAAACACCATAGTTAAGAAACGAAGTACAAGTACTGCAACGACAAACATATTGTATATGACGAGGAAAGCACTCCAATAAAAAGGCCATAATCATATATTAACATTTCGAAGACACTCCATTCTTTATCAGAATTTTTTTTCAGAAATTAGTGTTACATTAAGTTGTCCAGGTATTTATCTCTATCCAGCACCGAGAAATCTTCCAGTGAAGTTGGGCTTTCAGTTTCGTTAATGTGGTCCAAGATATCTGTGGGACTCGTCTGTATTTTTCGACCCACTTTATTAACTTCCAAATGCTCACTGCAGGGTGTAATTATGTTGCGCGATGTTTTGCCAAAGTAAGAGGCATGGCAGCCTGAACACTGAAATTTGTATACTACAGTGGAGCACATGAGAGCTGGAAAGCGGTCTTTAAGACGAAAGAACGACTGAATCCGTTTGGAACAGTGAAAAATGATTTTAAGTTTAGTACCTTGATAGCACTGTTTAATAACTCTGCATATTCTGGTTTTAATTTGTAAACTATACCTCCTTAGGTACGGTATACAAATGAAAAGTGGTGTTTCAGTTTCTTGAAGAGCAGGACGCTTAGATTCAAACTTAATATCCCAAAAAGGTTTAATAACAAAGATAGTCAACCCTATAGGAAAACTATTTTTCAATAAGATACTCTTAATTTCAACAATCTCCTCGTGGAAAGTTCGAGGCGTAGAACATATGTGGAAACCTCGATGTGCGAAGACACTAATCAGATTGTTTTTATAACTATTGGGGGATAGACAGGAAAAATGAGTATAAGGGCCAGTAATTGTATTTTTTCTGTCTAAACTGGTAACGAAATAGGTATCTTTATGGGTAACCAGGACATCAAGAAACGGTAAGGAGTTTTCCGACTCAATTTCAGAAGAGAAATTAATGTTAGGGTGCTGGTATTAATGTATTCTAGGAACAGGGTAACATGTTCCCTGTCCCAAAACTAACAGTAAGTGTCGTCAACACATCTACGATATAGCACAGGTTTGAATTCAGTAGGGCAGTTGGTTAGGTAGCGTTTCTCGAGGTGGCACATAAATAAGTTAGCAAGCGATGGGCCCAAAGGTGATCCCATTGCTACTCCATCGATTTGATCGAAAAGTTGCCCATTAAAGACAAAATGATTATCTTTCACGGCAAATCTCAACAGTTTTCGAAATTGATCATGATTAATAAAACAATCCCTATACTTAAGATTATACTCATCAAATAAAACCTTAGTACAAAATCAATAGTTTCATATAAAGGGATGTTGGTAAATAGGCTAGAGACTTCAAAACTGGCCATAACAAGTTTTCTTTCGGATTGAAGGATGTAATTTCGGGTACAAATGAAAAGGAGTCTTTAACAGTATATTCATTATTTGTGTGAGGTTGCAAAAGTGGGACAAAAAATTTTGTAAGCCTGTAATTGTAAGTGCCAGTAGCAGAAAGAATTAGTCTTGCTGGACAGTTTGTCTTATGGACTTTTGGTAGACCATAAAGAACCCCTGGAGTACTGCCAGATGGGAAAACCTCATTATACGTCATTATACGTCCTTATACGTCACTAGTAATTGAATTCTGTTTCAGCAACTTATCCCTGAGGTAACGTATGAATTTGTTCTCGTGTTTCAGGCAGATGTCTGGCATATTAGTGTCAAGTTTCGAAAACGTAGAGGCATCTGAAAGTGCCAACTCAACTTTATTGATGTAATCCACACGGTCGAGAATAACCACCCCATTTCCCTTATCAGGTCTAAGAATAACAATATCTTTATTTCTAGATAAACTGTTAAGGGCAAAGAATTCTACTTTACTGATATTAAGGGGGAACTGTGCAGAATCATAACCATAATAGTCCGACAGGGCAACACTTTTCTGCTTGGGCTTGGCGTGGTCAAAATTGATCCAGTCTCTAGTGATGGGGCGCTTTTTTAAATCAATTGCAAGTTTTTCAAACGGTGTTAGAAAGTTGCAATGGTCCAGTTTGTCAGGACGTATACTAAACTTGAGACCCCTTGAGAGCACTTTCTTCTCAACATGGTCAATAGTGTAAGATGAGTAATTAAATATAACCTCATTAGGGTTGATATCAGATACCAAATACTCACGTTTTAACTTTTCAAGTTTACGATCCTGCACAACCTCAGTTCTTTGCAGAGACCCAGCATTAAAGTCTACAATGAAAGAAACAAGATGGTTAAAATCAAACCATAAACAGATGGAGCGCAAATGTTTCTTTGCTGCATTGGTCCTTTTCTGAGTCCATTGTTAATGTCTCCTCTTTTGGCTCAATTCAGTCAACAGCAATCTTTGTCTACGTGTGTCATGAGTTCGAGTTAGCCACTTTGAAGTGTAAAAATCTAGGGATGACTCCAAAAATGTCACAGGATTTAAGGAAGCCCAGATCCAGTATGGTCTTACGATTTTTCTGTCAAGTTTCTCGTACCTACGGAATGCTTGAAGTCCATAACTGCCATATCGTCGTGATAAGATCTTATTGAAGAAACTATCTTGCAGTTTTAAGTCTATTGTCAATGGTTTATGTTCACAAAGCAACTAAACTGAAGCTTTTTTACAATTACTGGTGGTTTTTTGTAGCATTTCTTATTTCATAGTGGACTTAAATGATTCAATCCTGGAATCCACTGTTCTATAATATATTGTACTTACAATTGATTATATATCCTAAGATCGTCCTTATTCAAAGGCAACTTGTAAAATGATACGTGGGCTACTAACATTTTTTTAAAAAATCTGTATACTTAACTAGTCTTGCCAATAGACTTTAAAAGAATAAATGAATATAAAGAGTATGTGATTTTTTCAGTGAATGTTGGCCTAAAGGCTACCAGATCTGGAAGGTTTAGTCATCGCACTACGACACTAAAAAGTTCTAAAAGTATAAATCAAGAATAAGGAATCAGACACGTCTCTTATTAGCATAATCAGTAGGCTAGCCGTATCAGAATGACGTAGAAAGAGCTAGTAGCTAATCTTCTACCCCGAAAAACAATTCTCATTTTGCTTATCAATTGCCGAAAATATTTTGAATAACCTGTCTTATTCTGATCTCCTACTTACTATTTCTCACATTTTTAGAGAGTTCCAGTTGTATATAGTCGTTATCGATTATGCTATAACTAATTTTCCCAGCACTAGACTACACGGATGTAAATGAACTCAAATTGTCTGTTGCAATGTTGGAAACCACCTGATTCGTCTACAACTAGGTATTATCAACTAAGTTAAACTCCCCCCCCCCCCGCTTATTTCCATCCTACCCCCTATCCCCATTTATCAATTTAAATTTTTTCCAATCCCCCAATTTGATCAGGAAAAAAAGGCTTGGACAAAGCACGACCAAGTTACGCGGGTTCCTTGTCGCGAGGAGAGATAAGTTAGCCATAGCATGCATACACCATCGCAAATCGTCACGATTAAGAAAATCTTCACGTGGGGCAGTCATTGGATTCCTCTTCTAGTTTCACATTAGCTTACTTGTTTCTGTGATCTGCTTTAGAGTTGTGTAAATCTTCAGCTCTCACTTCCACTAATTTCGATGAAATTTCATTCTATTGAGATTATTGAGATGACAAAAATGAATGACAATAGAAATAGATCAGCTGTGAAAACAGGTTACTTAGAGCAGGCGTGTTTCTGAGTTGCCAACTAGTTTGAGCTGCGCAATATTCCTTTCCTTGCTCTATTTACTTTTTAGTGTCTTTTTTGTTCATTTGTTCATAAATTGTTTGAATAACGTTTCAGGAGGATACTTTAGAGGTTTTTCTTCCTTGGTTCTTTGACGTTATTCCATGATGTTATGATGTGTGAAACGTTGTGATGCAATTGTGAATATCAAATGACGTCGTAATGTTTTTCTTTCTGATGTAAACAATATAGCTTCACGCCTGTGATCATCGTCTCGTGACTTGAAATTTCAGTTTCAAACGCAAAATTTCTGTTAAGATATTGAGTATTTTACAGAACGATAATATGACGTTAGTGGTTTTTTACTGCATTTGAGACCTTATGTCAAATTCGTACGTTCTGGCAAGTGGTAAAGATGCACATCGTCACAGGGACGAGACATCTTTCTTCGTGTAATATTGATGAATTGAGACGGAAATGACGGAAAGTTGGGGCGATAGCCGTCATTTAGTGACATATGCTCCCTAGAGTCACTAGGGCAAGAGGACTGGATCCAAGGAAAACGTGTGACCAGATGGTAGCAATAGTTGGGTAAAAGCATGAGAAAACAGCGCGCGCATTTTCTCTGTTTTAAGCTAGCTAAACAATTGAGTTCGAACCCTAGCCGGTAGTCTCAGCTCAGACATTCATTTCTAATCTATTTAACAGAAATGGCAATATCTTGTTCTGCGTATAACTTGACCAAAGAGAGGAATATCTGAACCAAGCAATGGGAAACGACTCCCTTTTCTCCGATATGTAATGAAAAATCCATTCACTCCTTAGTCATTTAATATCTGTGTTCTATAACTGCCAATAAAATTTATAATGACTGTTTTGATAAAGAAGTTGAAAAGCGTTCCTTGCTTAATGTCTTCATACAAATAATGTTTTCATATCATTCAAAACAGAGGACCGACTACATGGTAAGTTTACATAAATTAGATACTGATATAGGTACATACATCGAAGCCTGAACTCACAATTGGACAATAATAGGAAAAAAATCAGGCTGGCAATTTAGAAATTTTTTGTTCTTTCAAATGGGGTTTGGAAAATTTCCATTTTTATCATGAAATAATGCCTCATTTGCAAAATTTTAACGTACTCTCCCATCTGATATTCGGTTCAGATCCTGACGAATGACTGACAAGCAAAGCTGTCAGACACGTCTTCGTGTCAGGTTTTTGGATAAGGAAAATTATTGTAAGTAATTAGTAAGAATCTCTTCCTTACTAGGCGCGGATTCAGACCCGGTTTACCGTTTACAATTCCGGTAGGCATGCGCAGTACAAACCGTTATTGTTATATCGTATTATGTGTTTTTCGGATTGTAAATTAAGTATAAATACTGTAGTTTATCCCGAGAAAGGAGGAGTTCTTGAGATTACACCAGTTAGACACAATCACTGTCTCTTTGATTTGATAGTGCGAAAAGGCGCCTGCTATACTTGTAGAAGGAAGAGCTTTATTCCGTTTATTCTGTAACACTGAATGTCTACCTTTCTATCCGCATGAAAGCGTAGACCCCGTTTATACGGTGTCGGTACCGGCATGATAGCTTTTGTTTTTAGGCCAACCGTTCACGTTGGAGTGACCCAACGTCCCCCAAACAACACCAGGAGTCAAACTCACGCAGCAAGCATATGTAACACGACTGCTGGCGTATATTTCTTCCTGCATTTTTCTTCTATTTCGCAACAAATTTTCCCCTATGTATAGATTTCCTAGCTTTGCTGTAAATCTTGATTATTCATTTCTCGTCTAAACATGGAAGTATTGAGTTAACTTACATGGATATTTTTGTCTAATCGTCTATAGCGCGCCATCTCGTTTGAGTGAGTGTATTTTATTTTGCAGACCTTTAAAGAGTTAAATGGTTGAGTCACTCATTAGCATGATGTCGATACCATGCCGTCATAAGAAGGTATGACAGTGGCGGCTGGTGGTAATTTGCTTAAGTGGGGCAATATCTCTGATAGGTTTTCACAACAACACCGAGCTGAACGTTTTGCACACAAGGTTCCCTGTGATTTCTTGAGATAACGGACAGATTCAATTTTGCCCCTAATTTGAGGGAAAATCGTCTGATGTCGCGGACAGTCAGTATGAACTACGCATGCCCAGATGCCAAAATCTCGGGCAGATTTTATCTTGCCCTTGCTGTTCACGATCAAACACTACAGAAAGAGTAGAATGCAGCCCTGTGGTCTGCTGCAGAGGAAGACAATGGGAAATAACGAAAAGTCGTTCCTAAATATGACTAGGAGTGACAAAATTTGTCAATTCAAAAAATAATGGGATATGGAGGACCTCCTCTGCTTTTGAATGGTGGGAATGAATCTGGAATAAAGCCATGTCGATAGTCTTACTGGTACAGGTTCATGCCGTATGAAAACGACATCGTGTAAACTGACATGCGGCCATGTTGACGGAATGATTTCATGTCGCTTTCGTAATAGAACTGTAAAACAAGCGCACAATAAAAGTCATGTGATGTCACAGCCATTGTTTTACCGACGCGACATGATATCATGCATGATTGAGAAAAAGGCACAATTTTGCATATGTGAAATCATACCGACATGCTACCAACATATTGATGATGATGATGTGTCTGACAATGTGTTAATGATGCTTTCTTACATGTCAATGCGGCACACAGTCAACACTAATCGCACTGTTTCCTTGTTATATACTGTTGTATCTTTAACAGTGTAGTCCACAAAATACTTTCGGTGTTAATAAAGTTCCTTGATGGCGAACAGAGAGCATGCGTGAGCTAGATGGAGAACTGTAACATCTAGGCTGTGATATACAAATTTCAGTAGTATACCTTCAAAAAAGAAATCTCTTTACAGCTTGTGATATTTCTCTGAGCCTATATTCCATCAAAGCTTAGTTACATTCATTTTAAATCAAAGTAATAAAATTCCTGGAAAGCAATTGCTTATATAAGTTTGGGAAATCCTTCTGGAAACAAGTAGAACTTTCTAGAACAGTATAGAATGCTATAGAACACAGTAGAACATTTTAGAAGCATTTAAAACAAAGTGTAATCAAATGGAACTTTCTACATGCTTCATGTTAAATATTGAATCAGTATTGTTCCTGCAGCACAGGAAGGTTTCTAGATATACATAACACGTTGTAAAAGGTTCTAGACGTCCATAGCAATAACTGTGCAATTCTGCTTAATTATTTTGATTGATTGCTTTGATTATTTAAAAGGGTGCCGTCTATAAGGGCGTGGTGTGGACGTGGTTCTACCATCTCCGCCCCCTGACCCCCGAAAAACCCCGTTAGTCTAGATCCGCGCCTAATACCTGCTTTGTTGCAAAGCGTCTCGCAATTACTTGATTCACAAAGCAAAATTAAACAACTGTACCAAACCATATAAATTAATGAACTGACTCGTTAATACTAAATAGCAATAACTTCCAAACAATTCATTTGCTCCGGATTTGGAACTGAGTTGGTAGTCTGTTTGATATGATTCTTCTGGTAAGGAGAGTAGTTTCAGAGAGCAGGGTAGTTCTACGTGTTCGTCTTTTCAAAGTTTTACAAATTTTCTATGACGTCTTTAGTTAAAATGCATACTCTTCAAGTTGAGTCTCTCGCAATAACTCCAGTTTCAACTAAGATTGATTACGACCACACCAAACGATCACAGGCAATCAATATTATCTGTGACTTATTTTGCGACACGGAATCTTTTCACAAAGATTGTTACGTCAAATTATTACAAATTCTGGGAACAAGACATAAACTAAAATGAACATGGGCATTTTTGTCCCGTAAATATCTTGTCTTATGACAACAGTGTGACGTTCGTTGTTCAGTAAAGTGTTCATGGGACTTTCATGCTCAAAGATAACCGTCTACGTCAGCAGGCGGTCATATTTCGGATGTCAAAGTTTTTAATTTCTGACCAAAAAGGGATCAAAGGGTTTTGAGATTTGGTAGGACAATTCACAGGTAAGTTTACGAAAACTACATATAGAAGTTAGTGTTTTAAGCTTGGAATCTTTGATGTTTTGTCGGCCCAAACATGCGTAACGTCAGTGGTCAGTGAATGAAGATCAGAGGAGAGTAGACATCTGCTGTCAGCGTCATGAGTCTTGATGATGCAGTCCAACTGCATTTCTGCTCTTTTAAATATATTAATTTAAAAGTAGTTTCAGAGCGTCTGCAAACCATGGAGGACGAGAGTCGAAGAGACTGTTATTCTCAAACGAAGTAAGGGTCCGGACACAATACCAGCGTTTGCAGTTGTTTTAAGAAATGTTTGAGGTACACCTTAGCCAATAATTATGGAGAAACTGTTTTCTGTCATATGCCTTGTTAAGTTAGCCGGATTGCCTGAATGGTTGCATCCCCCTGTGCTGTAATCCAATCCCTCAACATGGTCCATTTAGTTTCAAAACCTTTCTTATTTGGACCCAAAACACTCAGTCTCAGGCATTTTGAACGTCTAACTGCCTTTGGGAATACACGTTAATGACCATTATCCCACTTTTCCAGAAGACGTTTGTCTTCGCTTGTTCCCTGATTTCAGACCGATTGCGGACATAATGGCCTAGGTTGCCGTAATGTCTCTAACGCAGGGTGTTGCTCAGGGTTTGGGCTTGTTTTTCCAAGCAAAATTGCAAGTTCCGTGTGGAGAAATCGCGTGTGGATTGTTTTGATACACACTAATCAGAGCCACATAAGAAACAGTTGTCTCAGAACCGACAATACACCTACAATTCTTTAGTCTCTCGTTATAGGAAGCAATGATTCACTTCAGGCGCACTAGGCTTCGATAATGAAGAGCAGAATATGACTCAAAATCAATGAAAGTATTAGTGTGCTTATTTTACAGAATAAAAGTCAAAATAATTGATGTATTTCATGTCATAATACCAAGGGTTGAGAACTTGATTCATCAAGTCTGATGTTGGAATGGGGTATTAAAGGCCGAGGCAAAGAGTAGGCTCTCCTCGTCCTCTCCCTGGTCCACATTTAGATTTCCTGTTCTTTAAATTATTCGGGACTGAAAATAGAAGTCTGTTGTGTGTTGTGCATTAACTGTTCACCACGGTCATCACCAACAGAATACCTAGAAAACCAAGCCAAATCAGCCAATGGAACAAGCTAGCTTTAGAGATAGATATTACATGGCTTTTACTTCTAAATTTTGGAAATCATCACAAAATATATATACTTGATCTTGTGACTGGACTTGATGTCAACTACCTTCAGTCCTTATATTCTTCAAATATATCAACACACAACCTCTTGTTTTGCTTCATCCTATTAGAATTTGATTTTGTTTTCATACTATAACCCAGTACAAGGTCTGGATGAATTCCATGCCCCTCAGAACAGCTATTGTTTAGGTTTCCTATGTTGCATTGCAGTAGCATTACTGATGTCAAGATATTTTGATGCCAAAATTAGGATGACAATTATTTATCCCTCATGGTAACAGCAATAGCAGCCAGTGCCTATGCAATAGCCAGGTCAAAGAAATTTGCAGTTCTTTGCTCCTATAATATGCGTTTGTTTCCCTTTTGTTATCTTGCAATTTCTTGGTGGTCTCTTAGAGGCAAGGACTTGAGCTAGGTATGGTTGTTGCTGCTCTGATCCTATTTTTTGAGATGACATGCAATAGCCCTGTTAAAGTTATGAGAAGTTCTTTGTTCCAAGATGACATTTAAGCATTCTTTAGGAGCTTTTCAGGGCTAAATACCTGGGGAATTACCCCCTTGCACATTGTGAAAACAGCATTGGGTACAGTAGCCTTTGGTAGCACTTGTAAGGGTAGCATGCGGCAGTGCAGAACCCGAAATATCGCTAAGACGAGGACAAGTCAACCAGCCTTGAGTCAAATGAATGTCTTTTTTCCAAGATTGAAAAAACAGGAGTGATTTATTTGCAGAAGCTGCTTAGTGCTACAGGGTAGACTAATTTTGTTCTCACTACTTTGGCATAAGTCATCTAGATAAACTGGAGGCCTTAAGTACAAATTGGAAAGCATATATATTTTAGCATATCTTTTCCATGGTAAGTACAATAACCAAATATACAGGCATGTAAATAGAATCATCATTAGCAAACGCAAAGCTAGTTCATGTCAGCATAACAGCAAGAGTAGAAGAATATTGACTTGACTTAAGCTAATCTTAGGTGTTGTTGATCAACCTGCATAAAAAATTGCTTGAATGACCTAGACAGAAAACAGTAGGGCCAGACCTAGATAAGGACAAGCTAACTGTTGTCAGTACTGGCAATGTTTTGGATGATGTAAGAAACTGGTTGGATCACAAACTGTGTAGCAATCCATGCTGAATGAAATAAGTGAAGAACACATGCAAAACTTAGTATAAGCCAAAATATTACATTACAGGGTCTGTGACAATCATGTGTTGAATAAGCTAATCATAGGATAAACAATACTAATGATACAGTCACATGAATACTAATGAGACAGTCGTGCATCCCTTCATGTATGTGGAAACTACTTGATTCTTAGTGACAATTATTGCTGTGCTCTGGAAGCTGGCCTGTGCTCACTATGAGTTTTTGGCTCCTTCAGGACCTTGGTATTGGGTTAGGTTCCCTGTGCAGCTTCACTGCTCTACCAGTGGCTATGCTGTGCTACGTAAGGGTCATTATGTCCCATTTGCTTAATTGTTCTTTAGTGTATTTTTGTCAAGAATGGAGCATTGCCACAGTAGCTGCACAAAGTGGGAGCTGACTGGGCTCAAACATGTAATCTTTAGACTCAAAAGGCAGCACCCGATCAATGTGCCACCATTGAAAATAATGATGAATTTCCTCTTTACCCATGATTGGGTAGGTGATACCCAGGACTTTAGAAGTCCTTCATAAAGCCCAATTGTCATAAGGGGCCATCCATAAAAGACGTCCTCACCAATCAGGCCAATTTTGGACCCCCTCCCCCCTAGTCAGCACATGTCCACATATTGATCAATACTCCCTCCCCATGTCCATGCAGACACAACTTTTTCTTTTGTTGAACTGCCACGATCAAGGTAATTTTTAGATTGATGACATAAAATGAAGTTGAAAAATATGCATTGGACTTTAAACTTTCTTTATGAAATCAGAACTATGAATAAAAACATGGAAATAAAAACTACTACTAAAATAAG
>JANTCA010087901.1:11091-35075 GCA_024741275.1 Chironex yamaguchii | reverse complement strand
TGCAATATGTCTTAATAAGCTTATTGATTCTTCTCTGCGCAATCAAAGAGAAGGCACCTACGTATGGTAGCTTAAAGAAAAAGATATTATTATCCCTGGATGGCCTTGTTTGACCGGCAATAGTGCCGTTAGGCCTGTAGGATCACTATTGCAACCGTTGTTGAGATATTGTCTTATAACTCTATCAATAATACTTCCTGGGAAAACGTTTTTACGTAAAATGGAAGTTAATTTTTTGATGTCCTTGTGGAAACCTAACCAAGTGTTGTTAATCTTGTAAGTTCTGTCTACAATAGTACGAACTAGCCCTATTTTGTATGAAAAGGGACAAAAACTAAATAGTTAGTGAGTAAGCCAGTGTAGGTCTTTTTGCGGTAAACAGTACTGTATGAATAAGTGTCATCAATAAGTACATCCAGGAAAGGTAATTTCTTATCCACCTCTTTTTCCATGGTGAACTTAATTTTATGTCTAGTGTTAAGGTAGTCTAAAAAATGAAGAACATCGTTTTCTGTCTTAAACAAACAAAATATGTCATCTACGTGACGTCTATAACATAAAACTTCTGGACCTTGATAGCTATCAAGCCATATCTTTTCATGGTGACCCATGAACAAATTGGCAAGAACAGGGGCAAGGGGTGAACCCATAGCTACACCATCAATCAGATCAAAATATATCCCTTTGAATAAAAAATGGGATTGTTCTGTTGCAAAAAAGAACAACTGTCTGAGCTCAGAACCACCAATATTGATATCAGGGTTGCCACGAAGGATGTTTTGAGCTGCAAGATCAATCGACTATGAAACTCATACGTAACAATCAGTGGTAATTTTCTCTTCAAAATTCTTTTTAGCATTCTTATATTGCCTGTACTTTGCTACTTGATAATTATCTTACAGACAAGTCATTTGAATTTACCTTTTGCACATGATTGTTAGCTTTATTTGAAAGCTGATTAACATTGCTTCTCCTTTCCCCTTCTACGTCTCAACAAGATGATTAATATTTTCCTAAATTCGCTCGGATAAGGTTTGAATGTAGCAACCTACTCGTTCTTCATCTTATATGCTTGCATTCAGTGTTTTAGTTTATTTTCTCCTTTACAGTCTTTTAAAATGAGAGGATGTTTTGATATTTTGTTTGTGCCCTTTAACGTGCTTCATTTAGCAATTTTTTCAATATTGCCTTCCTTTTGCTTTTCTAACATGTTTATTTTTAGTTTATACTTCTCTCCTTTTCTTTATTGCTCCAAACGCTTTTATCCAGTAAGCTTTCAGTCTTAGCAAAGACATATAATAGTAACTTTGTATATTATTTCAGCCCAGTTACAAAATAAGCTACAAACTTAAATTCTTTCAAAAGGTCACATTTCCCGTGATCCGGCAGCCTTGTTATGAGAGCTCCTTAAGCGTATTGCCTGGATTGCTGGCCGAAAGCAAGTCAAATAATCTGATATCGGAACTTGCATCCTTTATGGCAAGCTAGAGTAGTATCGTGTAAACTGTGACAAGACAAGTATACAAAAGGAACAATGTATGCTTGTTTAGTCAATACAGAATTATATTACAGCTCAACTGTTAGACGTTGCCTATTTGTTCTTCGTGTAACGTTTGGCACTGAATGAGGTATGCAGAGGTCTACTCCGTTGTTCAACAGTTCTCGTCATGTTCTCGGATCCGACATAACATCGCAATGTCAGAGCAGTCGTACCTGGCAGCAGGTAACTGCAGTGAAAAGGTAATTGTTGTCAAAAACAGTTTCGGTCAGGAAGCATTGCCTCATAAAAGTTTAGTACCTAGGAATTGTTAACATGTTGCCGTACAGCACTGGAAATCTACTTCTGCATGCAAAAATTGGATAAAGAAAGCTTAATGGTTGCAGTTTAGAAACGTGCTCGTAAAAGCTTGCGGAAGATTGATGGATTAATGATCCTACTACGTAGTCAAGTTTCAAATTGCCCGAAGTTTTCACTTATCTTGTTGTAACCCCTGGTAAACAATGAGGAACAAGAAACGTTTTGAGACCCACAATCAGTTTGGTGATACTGAAAGGAGACGTTACCCCTGAACACCTAAATAATGAACCGCATCTGCTTTGTGTTGCAGTAAAAATGAAAGAAGACAACATAATTGCTGCTTAGCTCATGTATGGCTGGATGAGGTTTTTTACTTAGTAGCAAGAGTCTTGACAAATAGTGATATTTTCTGCGAGCTGAAATGTCAGCTCAAGATCTCAGTTCGTCGTAAAGAACTGATATGTCACCATGTTGATCAGTGCTCACAAAAATCTGCTTTCATCAATATTTTTATGAAATAATACAATGAAACTTTCCTGTCAAAGAAATATTATAAGAAAAAATAGAGCATCTTAACATTGAACGTACCAGTTTTGAAATGCTTTCCGCACGTGTTTACTTTTTTCCTTTATGACTTCAAGTTGCAGGTTACAATTTGACCCGCGCACGAATCTCGGGTCCGAGAATTGGCTTATTAGAAAAGTAATGTAATTTGCGCTTTACGGCTTTCTAGTACAAAAGTTAAACCATTTTGGCGAGAAAAATTAATGACAACCGTGAATTTTGAAACCCGGAAGTCTCCCTTAAATGCATCCGTTGTCACAGGTGAGAAGGATAACAAGAAACAACGTTGTGTTATGAACCCACATTGGCCACTTTGGCGACAGTTTTTATCTCCATTTTCTTGAGTTTCCTGCCAACAATTTTGTTGGAATTAGTTTCACATGATACTTCAGTTTGCAATCAATAGGTTTAAATTTACATTTATATATAGAAAGAGTAGAAATTGCTAATTGATGTTCATCAAGTTATAGAGTAAATTTACGAGGAATGTGATAACTTGTAATGGCAGAAACATAACCATTTACTGTAAAGAACACTAGTGTTCAACTTCAGCATCAACATAATTAATGACAACTTGCATAGAAGGGTGTAAGAGTCAAGTATTATAAACAGAGAACATGAGGATGTATGATACTGATGTGTTATTGGCTTGCAATACCTGAACTGTCTTCGTTCTGATACCTGTTAATTTAAGCAAGACATACAGGTTTAACATCCGAGTTTCTCGAAGTAATTTTTTAAGTCTCGAAGGGTCGTGTGTATCTGTTTCGACAAAGAAAGTGCTAAATCTCTGATAACAGAATTTTTTGTAGAAGCACATTCTGAATCTAAATTCACGAGGGTGTTTATAATATGATAAACACTTTAAACCCAATTAAATTAGAAAACTGTCTGAAGTCCCATAACTTCGATTGGTTTATTGCAAAATAATGTGTGCACTGACAATAAGACCTAGAGAGAAATGGAACTAGAACTGGCCCAAAGAAACCCAGTCATGATGAATGTGAACCAAAATTGAAAAGATCGAACAAAATGTGATAAAATGGCGACAGCTGGGAATAGGTGTAGCTGGGAGATGCAAGGGCAAATACTGAAGAGGGGGGTGGGCAGAAAAGAAAACAAATAATAAAGCAAAGAAAATGGGATGAATGATTATAAAAACTGCACTGAATTTTGCTCTTAGTTTTAAAACACAGGTATTCCATGCTTGCCTAAATACTACCTTCCTCTCGGTTTTTCAAATTACCAATGTCTTGTGTGTCAAAATTTCACCCATAAATCTTTCTATCCAAAACGGCGGTAAAAATTTGCATAATTTTGCTATTCGTAAACCCCACTTTACTACATTCTTGTTCATGAAGAAATTTACATTGCCCCTGTCAATGACGCTGTTATACAGTCGTTCAAATGCTCTACATTGAAATGGGAAAGATCTTGGAAAAATAAGAGGAATTTATCATGTGGACTGCCGCTGCTCGTTTCAGTGTATTATCACTTAGATTTCATTTTGATGTTGTGACGATTGACTGGATTTACTAACATAGACTGTTACTAGTACTATTTTACTGGGTGATGATCAAAACTACTTTGAAGGATGGAGCTACTCTCAAAAATTGAATCTTGGTCTCTGTTTAATTACAGTTTTGGCGTGCTCCTTGTAGAAGACAATTTAAATTTTACAATTAGCAGCTCCACATACTTTGATTGTTTCTGAGAAGCCTAGAATTGTCTTCGAATGTTGCTCATTTTACCTAGGTTTGTTACAAAAATAAGAAAAATAGACAGGCCACCTAATTAAATGCAATTCAAATAAAAATAATACAACATACTCTAAAGCCTCGTCGTGGACAAGACCGTAAGTAGTTCAATTAGTATATGAATGAATGAAGTTTGACGAAGCTTTTTTGATTTAAAGACTGAGAGGATCAATCAGCGAATTCACCTCATGCTGTGAGTAAATTCACGGCCTCAAATAGTAAAAATCCCATCAGTCACATATAATTCGATTTGCATATTGATAACTACTTTTTAACTAGCTGCTGTGCCCTTGAAATAGACTGGTCTAAGAAATATGCATTCCTATGCTTCAATTTAATGCTGTTCTACTCTGACTGATTTCAAATTCTAGTGAGTCCATCATTTTGCCAAGCCTGATTAAAACCTGACTTTAAACAGATACAAATAAAGTAATTTATTATCTTCTAGTCATTTCAAATCTGAGTATTTTGAAAAGGGAAGTGGGAAATTACCAACCGTTTGTGTTGTTCAATTCACGAGACCATCAATTCTTACACAGCTGTAAGAATGACTTACGTTAAGCGAGAATAACAAATACGTTTTGCAGCACAAAAAATTCGTCTCTAATCCTCTCTAATCCTTGGATAGAAGCTTTTACAGAAGGGTTTTATGTACCAGAATATACCGCACAAGGACCATGAGCCTAAAAGGCTTTAGATATCAGAACTAAGTAGAAGAACCCTTATTCAGACGTGTGTTAGTGATATATGACGATCTTGCATTCAAACACAAAATTTGCAGACTTTAGAATTCCCTATTCAAAGTTCATTTCAAAAGACCGCATTAAACAAAACCTAATGGAAGACTATCTGTACGTTTGTAGTTTATCGAACTTTGTGGCAATTTTTGATATAGACTTGTACAGGGGCGCCATGCCTGGTTGAGACAGAAAGACTCGTTGCCTTAGTGTAATACAAAAAACTTTAAATGACAGCATAAGTATATCACAAGTAAACTAATAATTAAAAGGCACCTTTTAACCTAAATTGTTAAAACATATCTCCACAAACATATTACACATCATTTATAAAATATGTTAACGTAGAAATAAAGTACGTTTGATATTAAGCTGTACGGCTTTGAAATTTGCTTAAAAAGTTGTGAAAGGTGTTCAAATGAACCTGGTACTCATTTGCAAGAGTTTCGTGAAATTGACATCAAGTGATCTTCACTTTGACTTTCAAATGATCTCGACCCATTAAATAATATTCAAGTTTGAAGTGCCAAGATATTAGAGAAGGAAGCAAGACATAAACCTTTGTAAAAATCGCCTTGAAATTTTGCGACATTGCGCTAAAAGCATACTTAAAAGCTTTTTCGTTTGACACTTTTCAGAGTATGAAACGTCAGAAAGGAAAGTATATGTCTATGACAACCTATTTATACGAAACATGTAGCAAAACTAGCCAATCATAAACAAGAAAGGAAACAAAGAAAAAGAAAATGAAGACACAAAACATTATTGGAAGAGTCCAAGTGAAAATATTAACTCTTTCTGCCTACAGAGTACTGTTTTTCTTGCTTTAATGTAGATAAACTCCAATGCACTTAGATGAAAGGACGACCTAACGGTGCCAATTAGCAGAATATTCTCATCCTTGGTGCATTCTGAATTTTCTAGTAAATGCTGCACTATGGCAGAATCGCATGTTTTGGCTGTTACTTTCACTTTTTAGCGCCTGTGACCTTCGGTATAACTCTATGACTCTTTGATACTTAAACTTGACCTAAGTATTGTAAAGAAGTACCTGAATATTGATTAGGACGCTTCTAGGTCAAAGTATTAAAAATCGGAGCCCGAACAGATAGGCACACGCTGACGCACACACTCAAGCACATGACATAAAAAATTATTGTCCCTTATTAGCAGGCGGTAATAAATCAACAAGTTATAAGCAATTTTACAAAGGACAAAATTCCTTCTAATGTTATTCTCTAACATTATGTCACAGCTCCCGAATCAAACTTTAGAATTTACGACACGACCTTGATTTAAACAAGCCAGAATTCATCTCTCTTTTCACATTAGCTCGCTTTCTCTCTATTTTCGTAAAAGGGACAAAATTCCAATCATGGCAAGTATACGCCTACTTTGAAACAGTGTCAATTTGAAAATGGATTTTTAATCGCGAATTGGCGCACTTAGCAATTTAGACCAAACAGGAAAACAGACTTAAGGCCTTCGCAAGAACATTTACTTACAATTCGTTAACAACAACTGATTAAGACGAAATCTTTGATACCAAACATCTTGCCAATCATATAAAACGACAACGCTTTTTTTGATACACGAAGATTTACAGCCTTTTATCTTGAGCCAATTGCCGCTCAGAAGAACTATGAAAGTAGACAGGAGCTTTATCATGGCATGAGTCGTATGCTTTGGCTCAAGATTAAAGGCTGTAAAAATAGAATATGTTTTAATTAACAACTGAAACAATCATTCATTTAGTTGATTCATTTATCAGGCATGATTATTTACCCATAACAATGACAAGTGAGCAGGCAGCTAGCACATTGAAACAGGCAGCAGAGGCAAATGAGGATCAAAGTTTGTTTTACGAAATTAAAGATGTTGATCTCATAGCAAAGGAATTTAAATATCATGACCATTGCTGCAAGGAATTCATACGAAAGAAAGGAAAAAACACTTAACTTTCAGGAGAGGAAAAAGATCCACAACAATACTCTCTTGGTGGCGATTTCAAAGCTGTTATTGAATGCATACATGAGAAGATATTGAAGGAGAAGCAATCTGTTTCCATGAAGGTCTTGCATAACATCATTGGACTTGAAACGGAAGACACAAGATATAGATTGAATTTGAAATCAGAGAAATAGGTATCTAGCATTGTTACTTTGCTTAAACAAGAGGGCATAAACCAATTCGATAACGAATAGGATAAAGATGCACTCTTTAATCTCAGTTCTGGTATACCCATTCCTGACAATGCCTCAAGGAAAATCCTTAATTTAAGAAATATTGGGGAAGAAGAATATGATGATTTTGTTAAATATTGTATTATTAGAAACGACATTGACCTTGATGGACCAATTTCAAGAAATGGAGTAAAACTATTCGGTGATTGTAATCGGAAAATCGTCATAAAGAAGAGCTTAAAAGAAATGACTATTGAGTTGAACAGGAATATTCTTGGAACCTAACTTGCAATATTAGTAAGAAGTGAAAGAGTAGTTAATTTCTAGACGGCACTTTGTTACCCTCTGTGTCCTGTGCCGTTGAGCTTTGCCAGTCCTTATGGATCCAGAAGAGTAACTGCAAAGAGCAAATTGCAAAGCGTTATTTTAAAATACTCAAACGAACCAGTTCCGCACCTAAGGGAAAGTCTTCCACAGAAGAGCCAAGTCTCAACGTATGAAGACTTTACATGGAAATTCTGAAACCAGAGAATTGACATTTTTGCAGATTCGTATCAAGACAATTCCATCAAATCTGGAGAGCGAGAAAAAAGAGGATCACCTGAGAAAATATTGATACATTCTGGTACATCCAAAGCTCCCCGAACTTTTATTGATTTTTTGAAGACTGGGGAGAACAGGCGAAGGTTAATTTCACTAATGAAAGAGGTCATTGCTAAGAATAACCTAAAAATCCTTAACAATGCTCCGTTGTACCAAAATATACATTTTTACCAACAATGAATGCACGAAATTGACCTTGTCGTCTGCAGCAGAAGAGATCCAGCTGTCAGGCAATCAAAAAGAAGCAGATACAAAGATACCCACAAAAAACTGTAACTGTCAGGTCATTCTGGAGATATACCAACAGATCTATCTCGATTCTGGAACTGGCTTGCACAGAAAGGGTATGAAATTGAGTGACATAGAAATGAGTAGATAGAAGAAGAAATGCCTAATCGGATTTGATGCTTTCACTGGAAATGATTACATTTCCTTGTTTTTCCGAAAAGGCAAGGCAGCTTGTTGGAAGGTGTTGGAGGAAAATGAAAAGTTCGTTTCGACATTTGCTACCATGATCAAAGACCTTGAAGAATTTGTCTGTCTCTCTATGGCTGTCGCCAGAAAGAAATTGATAACGTACGGAATCTTCTGTTTGAGACAAAATTTATGAACCAAAGTAAACCAATAGATATTTCACTTTTGCCCCCGCGCCAAGCATCATCGAGACTCCACACATTGCGTTCAAATGTTGTCGCCAGAAAAACGGAAATGTCAGACCTTAGCATGGTTTGGCACAAGAAAATACAATGGATTGAAAAGACATTCCCCGATGAGCTTGATGACTTATTGCTTAGTGACGAAGCCGAAAATGTATATGGAGATGAAAATGTCAAGAAAACCAGGTAAAAACATATTAGGAATAATTAAAAAGTTATGATTTGCTTATATTACGGATTTTAATTGAAAAGCAACAAGATTCTTATGTAAAAGGCAAGTTTACCATATATGGTCAAGAGTATAATTGGTCACGTGATCATGGATAAAATTGGATTTTAATTATAATCGTCTAAAAAATTCATTGAAGTCAAAATATTAGCTACTTGAGCATAAACAATGCTACAACTGATGGTAAGTAGGTTAGCAGTGTATTTTCTCCTCCGCGGAGGTTAGCATTTTATCTGCAGTCAATTAGCCCCCGTTTTCACCTCCTTAGCCCCAGCAGATCCCCGTTTACCTTGTAGTGACGCAGTCAACATATCATGACCTCAAATTCACCTCTGAGACACAACGTCCCGGTAGCTCAGTTGTCAGAGCATCTGCCCGGTAAACAGAAGGTCGCGGGTTCGGCTCCCGCCCTGGACGTACGATTTGTTTCTCAGAAAAAGAACAATCTAACCCTCATTACAATACAACTCAAACGGTCATAAGTCACGGGAAACGAACAAATCACAACCTCAGTGTTCCCAAATGCTGGGATATGTAGCTATGTGAAAATGGCTGTCGGAATTTCTCCATCTGAAGATGTTACCTACCTCGAGAATAACCTGGTCCAAAAATGCATTTATACATCCCTAACAACTACTTTCAGAATCTTGTTGCTTTCGGGAACTCAATCAATTATTGTTTGTTGTCAAGATATCTTTTTCTGAAATATGTTCAGAAGAAACAATTCATCCGCAAGAATACACATGAGCATAGACTGCCTTTGTTAATGAGTAGTTTTCGGAGTCCCTTAGCTTCCTCGTGATTACTGGAATGGTGTTGATTTTAATATACTGTGTGAAATACTAACATTTAATTATTGTACATTTCGTTTCTTTCTAACTGGGGTAGGCTGATATCTCTTTACTGATACAAATAACTTTCAATACGTGCGGTAATTCAAGTCATTAGTTGGTTATTCAGATTGCAGACAACTTTCCGACTTATTCAGTGTAGTAATCTTCTCATTCATTGATGCATGATTTTGAAGATTTGAGAAGTTGAATATTTAAAATGTCCCTACTGAAAACAGCCTTTGATTTTTTTTACTGGAACCACACTTTTGGATTCCTTTTTCTTGTAATTTCTTAGTTGAGTATCTAATTTGTTTCAAGAAAAAAAGAATTATTGGACATTTTCACATTCAATTACCCTGGCTAGATCAAAACGTATTTTCGGATTAAGTGAAATGGACAGAAAATCTGTTTCATTATTTAGTAAATAAGCATGTATAATTTGCATTTCAAGATTGCCTTTTTCTGCTCGGAAACTGAACGTAGCCTGTTTCTCAAGTTTTGGCAAAACTTTTGCAAACTCTACTGAGTTTAAGTTTTGAAGAACATATATTAGGTCGGTTTCCCTGGGCTCCAAACGTTTACAAAGTTATTATTATCTTTCTTTCAAAAGTCGCCAAATAGGATGTGTCCTTATTGGGCGTCATGCTGGTGCTCTGACGTGATTTGCATCTTGAAAACATTCTTTTTAATCTGTTTTCTGTGTTAGTCAAGGAAATTTTAAAAGGAAACATAGAACGTTGAAGACAATTGTCGGAGAATAACAATATATATCATGTTTCTAAAGCTGTTTCCATTACGTCAGGTAGAAAGAAGGTCATCAGGGCAGTCGAAAATGTCTACGAAAATCCATAAACACTGCTCAAGCGATATTTACATTGTCTACAGCTATCACACACATTTATATGTCGTAATATTTTCAAGATGTAATCCTATTAACAATTGCGTACCATATACAACGGTGCAGGAGCGGGGGAAACATTTTTAGGTTGGAAGGGACAGCTCTAATAAAGTTGCATTTTAGTTTCTCTCAAAAACTGCTCTGGGTGGGCCCGAGGAACCTACAACTTTGGAAAAATAATAATCCAGATTGACGTAGAGTGCATTGAAAATATATTTAACACAAAGAAAAATGAGGCACTTCTACTTCTCTTTTGTTTTATTCCTCAAAACAACACAAATAGTAAAATAGTCCATATTTTCAACAACATTGACCTTTCATTTGACCTTTCCTTACTTCATATGAAATATTTCGCGGGAAATCTTCTATGAAAAATTTTGAGTGGGTACGACCCCCTGCCGCTTGCGTCTACCACGCATGTGATGGGTGTCAATATTCATGAATTTTTGAGACGCGACTTGAGGCTTCATAATTTGACACGAACTTACGACTTTGATGTCTTGTTAAGCTAAATTTGCATCCTCAAAATATCATTCCGAAAAGGGCAAGCCGAAGTCGAATTATTCACAGTAGGGTCATTCCCAAATCACAGTATTAACGTCTAAATTCTTTATTATAAATGTTTGTGCTTGTTACAAATATTTTAAATAATAAGAAACTATAAAAATTTTACTTCCAGCATTTAACTGCTTTACGAGTCAACACTTTGAACTTTTTCTGCTTAATTTTGTGCAAAATGCTCATGTCTTTTATTATAATTCTTGTTGATAAAGAATGTTCTACTTTCCCACAGTTGCTGTCGAGGTGAACCATGCTTTCTTTGTAACAGCTGTATGTGTAAAAGAGCCCAACCCTTCCCGGATATGAGTAGATATAAAAATAGATGAGCAACTGTCTTAGTAATGAAGTAACTCTATCGCAGTAGTGTCATTCAGACTACACTAGATGAATTGCTACTATGGTGGAGTATATATCATTAGATCATGAAACAATCCCTCACGATCTTCACCCGCCTCAATGCTTCTAGACTCACACATTAAATTAAAAAAGCTTAGGCAGTGTTCAGAATCATACCACGACATTTCGGTGGTAAACAAGATCGTCCTGCACTGAACTTTTCCATTCGCTATAACCGTTTCTCTGCTTTTAGCATAGTTAAAGAAAAGTAACTCACAGAGGTTTCAAAGGTTTATCTAGTCTTCCGCTTACAACAATGATCATCATAGGCTGCTTAATGAATTTTTCATGATGGTAATCGTTTCAAGGCAACACCTTAAAATAGGCTTCATTATGACCGGCCAATTAATTTTGCCAAGTCTAAAGATCTACTTCACTTATGGACCATGAAATCAGACGTCTAGTATACAAGCTAGCTTCGTTTTATTTCCAGCATTGCACATTAAGTGACGCTAATATTACCCAGGGGCGCAAATGAAGGGGTGTGGGAGTGTTACACCCACAATAAGTTCACCATGATTTAGCGGCTAAGATGCAACATAACACTGGTTACAGTTCACACGATGCCCGAGAGCTTGCGTATTGGATAACTTTTCATATCGGGTAGGCCTTCTGTTTACAAGATGCCATGCCTATCCGATATAATTTTCCGGAGTGAAATTACTCCGCTTTGAAAGTGGAACGTATCGGATAGCTTTTCATCCCCGATAGCTTTTGGGCTCTTGTGAACAAATCTATCCGATATGCTTTTGACTCCGAAACCTCAATTGCAGAATTTACCCTCGTTTACATATTAATTTTAGTGGTCAAAACGAAAATCTATTTCAAACAATCTCTACAACATGGATGTGAATACACTATTCTTTCCTTTGATTCTTGGTTTCACTACTCTGCTGGGGTACCAAATGAGCTGAAATAATTGCGTTTTAAAAAGAATCAGAAGAGATGACTAATGGCATCACAAAGCCACCTAATGCGAAGATGTATAATGTCAACTCCCAGAAAGTACTGGACTAGGCATGGTAGGACTAATATTTGGTGGCTAAAGTTGCAAAGCGGAGAAGCAGCTGAGAGTGAGTGGCAAGAGAATTAAACAATAAGCATCGGTGGGGGATGACAGACAGGAAGATGCTTTCCGGTATCGTGTGAACAGAAGAGCTATCTGATGCAAAAAGCTATTCGATACGAGAACTATCCGGCATCGTGTGACGAATGTTCGTTTAGTTATGGCTCAAGAAACTTTTTCAGGCTTTTTCTTCGATTTATTGTCATCTCCTGCGAACTATTTTTACAACTTTTTGACGGTTTAAGAAGAAAACTAGCTAGCTACGATGAGAACAACTCCTTCGCGGTATGTGCATGCTTAATCTCGTTTCCGTGTTATGCGAGAAGCAGCATCCGCGAACCTCAAGAAAATGCGACTTCGTCCCCGGTAACATTCTTTTTTCAGAAATCGGTCCGTTGTGGCGAAAACACCATCCCATGAATACGTACCTCCCTTAAAACATTTTGCCCTTGCGCCCCTGATATTATAGTGGCAAAGCACTACTCAGGTGATTTATATGAAAAAATAAAACCTACAATTAAAAAAGGCTTTTTTGCTAGCTGAATATCTTTATCGACAATCCTATTAGAAATTTCACGGTAAATCTTTATACTAACGTTTCCCCATAAATTAATTTAAATAAACGCTGTCGCTATATATGCTTAAATATGTCTTGACCTTTGTTCGTCGCCTACTCAAAAATTCCTTTTTAAAATCAAAGTATCTTATGATTAAGGTATTGCTGTCGTCATAAGCAGTGTTATTTGCACGGTTTACATTGTTGACCTTTGAGCGGTAACCCATTGATTTCAGCTAAAATTAGTCTTGGTGTTTTTTTATTTAAACTGTTTCATGATCCGCGATTTATTTTATCGGCAATGTAGGTTTTAGTGCTGCTGTTGCCATGATCCTCTTAGCCAGTTAATGCTGTGTTGTGATGGGATGCACTAATTCTCCGGGGTTCCTTAAAATCCCATGGTAGTAATCCGTTTTGCTCTCCTAGTGGTAAATGTTGCCAAGCAGCCAGTATTTTGAAGATCACGTCCATGGTATTAATCGTTTTCTCTAAAACCACGGATATACTGCTGGTATATTGTGATTTTATCTTAATGTCTATAAATAAATTGTAAATGCCAAGCTTGTCATACCTGAACTCGAGTGTAGGTATTTCAAGCTAATGGAAATCCTGTTTATAGGCACTCGGTCAAATTAATCGTTCTTGTAGAGTATATCATTTTGAGGTGTACTAAGCAAATTTAGCAAAATAGCATCGTCGAGAGTGTTAAGACGTTTCAATGACTCATCAAAGCACTCAAAATAAGACCAGATCTCAGCCTTGTAAATATTTTTCTACGATTTTAACACGGTAAAAATACGATCAGTGTTGATTTACGACTTCTATAGATTGCAACCGTGCAATTACATACTGGTCATAAGTATCCGGCCATACTTGCATCATAGAGATCTATTCGACGAGGATTGATAACAATAAATGCTTATTATTTTCTTCAAAAGCAAGACTTCCTCTACATATACTAACTAAAAAGACACTTCTGAATTGACTGACTGCTGGACAGAAATTGGGACAGAATTTCGCGTAGCGGTAATGTTTTAAAACACCGGACAATTTCTACTTTATTTTTACTGCTTACACTAATGATTCGTAATGTCTAAAGATTCCACATTTGTTTACAAAGTTTTTAAGATAGAAATCACCCTTCAATTTTATGTGAGTTTAAATGCATAAATTTATACTCTTCGTTTATCGCATTTAAGACAAACTGAAGATTATTATTGAAATAATTGAGAGATGTCTTTTAAGTTAACGATAAGAAAGAAAGGTCGAAGTGTAAGTTAAGTCCGTGAGGGCAAAGGATCCTAAAGTGTGAATAAGTCCTTTACATTTTACCCCCTTAAATGTAACTTAGACTTTGACTTCCATTGACAGCCATATCCACAATCGTCCCTTTTCCCTCAGTTATTTTCGTCACGTTATTTCGTACATTTTCTTTACTCGAACCCATTCTTCTTTCTGCGTCCTCCCATGGATCTATTTTTCCAGCCTTGCTTCCTTCTTTTGTCTCTATGTTGGTTTGGCCCCAGCTCTCTTTGTTAATATACGTGATCTATTTGGAACCTTTCTCTCAGTCCGTTGTGTGACCAAAAATTCGTGGACGGTTCCTTCTCTTCTTTACAAGGAAAGCAAAGTTACAAACAATTCATTAGTGACATACTAGCCCCATGGCACTACCTATTTGTGAAATAGTTTATTGACAACGCTATCAGCTTTTTACCTTGGCATACGAATATGTTTAATCATCTTTCAAAAGAACAAAGTGTATCAAAATTTTTCATTGCAGGTGAAAATTTGATGCAATACTTTAAGCATATCTATATAACATGGCCACGTTTTGCTAGTGCTGTTCATTTTCTGCGTGCAGTATTTAGCTTGCGGTCGTTTGTTAGGGCAAGTGGAAGAAACAATTCAGACAAACGTCCAGTTAGATGTATGCAAGAGTTTTTTAAAATAATGAACTCGCCACTTTAAACATAATACCAACAGCTCATTGACAACACCAGTCTCGCTCAACTTCACAAAATTCATAAAATGGACACGGAATCACGATTAAAGAATCTTTGTAAACAAAGTAACAAGTTATGCCCGTCCACTAACAAGAAAAAGTAAAGATGGAATAAAGTAGCTGTTAGAGTTCTTTCAAAATAAGATGTTTTACTTTTTAGGGTACATTACTTGAAAAACAGTTAATAAGACTCCTGTTTCTAATAAACTAATCAGCAAGACTATGATATCGGTACACGAATGTAACTTTCCCGCTACTATTTTTACCTGCAATGATTTTGCGTTTGTGGGTTCCGCTCAGACAGCTGTATGTCGGAGCGTCAGTCTCGCATTCGAAAAGCTATTGTTTCTATTCCTACCTTATTTGCTTTTCAACATCGCTCGATCTAGACCTCTTAAACGATAGTTGGAGATCACAAAAGCATTTCGCTTACGTCGACGGTTGGGACATCTATGACATCCGTCCAGTAATTCGGCAATACAAATATGACACTGGAATAACATGAGAAGAAATCAGACGTTTTCAAGGAGCAAATGAATAATTCAGCATGAAAAACAGCAGTTAGAGCTTGCAAGTTGTAAAAAAGAGAAGAATTGTCGCATACCTGCTATCTCCCTTACTTTTAAAGCGATGTAGATACTGCACGCAGCTCTTTGCGAAAGCAATGTAATCTACAGCAGATTAAAGAAATATGTTGTTCTGAGAAGTAAAACTAAGCATTGCATAATCAAACTTCGGACTAAATTTAATTTGTGGATTCAGTTGTCTCAATGACGCCATTCTAAGTCATTCAATAATTTACATCATAATAAGTTAGTTTGAAATTATTATAATCCACAGCAATCGATGTCATTCTAGAATGGGCTTTACCAAGCTTTGACGTACTAGTTATGATACTCGATGGCAGTTTTTTGCAAGCTATGGCCTACTGTGGAGAGATATGAGAATAATCCATAGCAATTCAATTCAATTCAATCCAAAGTTGGCTTTAAGACACAGTGGGATACTTCAGTGTTCAAGATAAATTATTTTCCATCCATGAAAACTTTATGTCAAGCTTTATGTCAACTTAAAGTTGGCTTTCCCAAGCCAATTTTTACTGAGGAGCTATCTTATGAAAATCCATGGAACTTTACATCAAACCAATACGAGCTTTACAAATAATGGTGTTCTGTCAGGCGTAGTTGTATTCCTGTTTCAGGGAAAGCCAAGAAGAAAAAATTTGCGACAAGCCCTCTGAACTCATGATTGATTATAGAGCTAATTGGAAGCAGCAAATACTACTGAATATGTAGAAGGGTGGTGCACAAAACGATAAATTCCTATGCATAGGTCATTCTCTACAAAGAACTCAATCCACTGCATACAGTGTAACTAGCAAAATGAACGGAAAGTTGTCTTAAGTGATTTTACGATACTATTACTGTTTGATCCTAACACTTTACATTATCGACCTTTCTGCAATATAGTGCTCGGAGTGTAACTTGTTTTTTACTAGCTTGTGCTTCAAATATGTACCCTAGTGCTTCGCAGATCTCATTGGAAATGTAATTCGGTACCGTAGAGATAGGTTTGAATAAGCTGTCTGTAGGTAATTTCTTCAGTACTTTTATATTCATTAAGACCCTCTCTTGGTCCAATGCAATATTTGACGAAGCTGAGGCTTTAGTTAGTGAGAGCTCCCTTAGCCCAAGATAAGCTTCAATGAATGAACTTTCGTCGTGCTTGAGCTTTTGTACATCAAAGCTTTGGTATTGCTTTGTCACATTCATAAATTGTCTGGTCTGTCCTTCTCAGCATCAAAGGTCTCTCGATTAAGCAATGCAAAATCTGCAAGAATTCCCAATGCAGCAAAACGTTTATTTATATACAAGGCCACTGTGTCAACTACAACGTGAGAAGTTTGCCATTTATACTTCTTCACTGCAAATGAGTAGCATGGACAAAAGATTTCATCTGGCATCCTCTTCTCTTACGTTTCCTTGTCAGGGGGGCAATGGCCCCGTCTGCTCGTCTGCCACGACGCCTTTGTGTTCTGTGGTGGCTTAGGTCAACTTTGATAATCAATGGTAGCTTTCGTCATACCAAAAAGGGCTTTAGGTAGCTATGAGCTACTGTGGTATTCTTCATAAATAGGGTTGTCCATGGAAAATTTATTTCTACTTAGATTGGACTGTTGTAAACTTTGCTATACTTTGGAGTCAAAACATTATAAACCACGACAATTCATGTCAGGTTGTAGCTAGGTTTTGTAAGCTTTGGTGTATTGTGCAGACTTTAATAAATATGATAATCCATAGCAGTTTCTACGCACGCTCCTTTTTATGAAACTTGTAGAATATCATTTTGTACGACATGGAAGCATTATAATACCTTTTTGAAACTGAATAAGGTCAAAATCAACCTAGTGCTACTGGTGTGTTTTATACTAAACCTGTTTTCAAAGAGAGGGTTAAATGTACAACTGTAGAAATCAATTAACATACCCATGATTGCCGATCAGTCGAGAGCCATTTCGGGCCCAGGAGCTATAAACAACATGGGTTCTTGCGGCTTTTAAAAACTAGAGCTAAACGAAATCAAGTAACTACTAAAGATATTTTTGCAACTACTGAAATTATGTTGCATAAGCATAGTCAGTAACATTATAAATCTAAAATAAGACTTAAAAGATACAAGGTGGATAAAAGAATGCTATCAAACACCAAATGATAGAATAAACTTGACGAACAAACAAGTCCTAAAAAAAATTCGTCAATGAGCATCCAACAAGCGTCTTAATTGAAATGGTCTAGAGTTTCCAAAGCTTTTCGCGGGCCCTTGTCGCGCGCTCGGGCTACGAGAGTTTAACTCGGCTACCCCCGCCTTTGACAGTATTGTGTGCTTGCTCAATAAATGATAACACGCTCTTACTCTGTTTTCTTATGGCAATTGTTTTAGGCCTAGTCGCCAGTGAGTCCACATCATCCTTCGTCTTTTTTTGTGCTTTCTTATAGCACTATAAACAGGAAAGAACGTAGTTGAATCAAAATTCACTCACCACAAACATTGCTTTCTACTTTTTCACTTTTTGTCAAAAATAGCAGATGGATAATTTGGGCGCACTGCTAATGTTTTAAAGTACAATCGATGTAAATTTACTGACAGTTACAAAGGGGCGTTGAATCTTACGAATATGATTTACATTTAATAACCAAGGGCGTAAATTAATTCGCAACAACAGAAGGATGGAAAATAAGATAGAATACTTTATTATGTGATTTTGTTTAAAGGAGAGCTAGCATAATTGTTTTACATTCTGTAACGTTTTCGATTTTTTATTCAAAAATGTCTACAGTCTTTAGCAAATAACGAATCCTACTCTAACATTTAGTGTAGCATTTGTCTCTTAAATATGGCTTTGTCCGACTGATGAGTAAGTTATCAGATGCAAAAATTGTATTTTATATCATAAATTGATACTTTTAATGTTAATTGAAAGTTTTTTTCCAAAAATGTACCAAGAAAAGGTTTTGACATTAATCTTGAAAATTAAATATGTAATATATTCTAATTTTATTTCAATAGAAATATCTAAAGCTAGCAACGTATGCTTAGCTCAGTAGATATCATGATGAAAAATTAAAATGAAGACCTTTAAAGCTTGTTCAAACCCCCTACTTGTTTATTGGAATAAATCTTTAAGTGCGGTAATTAGTCCTTACTTGTTGTGTCAGTAGTATTGAAAAATATGTCATTTCCTCTTTAAAACGGAAACTAACTACCAGCAATAGATATTGACAAAAAGAGTGTTTTCGACCAAACCAGAAATACATTTGTTACCATAGACCAATTTTGCACAAGGGTGCTTGAACTGAAAGCCTGACATCACAAGAGAAACTTTTGACAGATTGATGCTTGTTTAACCTCCACTTTTGAGTCGTAAAGTCGGTTGGCCGTTAGCTAATTCTATGGTACAATCTTGGAGTCATGCCGACACAATGATATTATTAACCAACTCGCAAACATGCTTATACAAGCATTTCAATACAGGATGGTAGCTATCAGCTAATGGAATTGGACTTGCAATGCATCTGATGTTTTGTGTCATAAAATGCAAATTTTATGTAACACATTAACATTCGAGGAAATTCAAATCGTCTATTAAGACGATGTGAATTTGTCAACCTTGTCTTGTTGAGAATGTCATGAAAGAACGAAACAAATTTAGAGACATACTCTCTGAGGTTAGAGGTTAACAGTAGAAGTTCTGTTCAGGCTGGGGAAATCTAGCATTTAGATACTGTCTCCTGATAGAATGATCCCTTGGTGGTCTATTGGTGGTGATACAGGAAGCATATGAAATATTAATTGGAGAAATCGAGTAAAAAGCCAAGTCGCCGTAAAGAGAACGGGCATAGACATAAGATCATTTATAAATATGACCAGAAGAAAGATGAAATACGCAGGATACATTACGAGAGGAAATTTAGAAGAATTGTTAGAAAGAACAGTAGGTGCAGTGAGAGCAAAAAATAGGTAGAGTTGGATGGATGAATTAAAAGTCTGGCAAATAAAAAAGGTGGAAGATCAACATAGTTTGAGAGTCATAACTGCCAACCCTCGGGTTGACGACGGCACCTGTCACACAAAATTATAAAAGAAGTCACTAGTGACTTTATGTCTACAAAGAGGTAAAGAGTTCATAGTGTTTCAAAACAATTAAAAATATCATGAGTGCTAGCAAGGCTATGAGCAAAGGTAGAATCGTACTTCTTAAATTCATTACAGGCTGTTTTGTTAAACGTGGAAACATGTGTCTTTTGACAATATCTTCTACTTTTTTCTTAAGGTCATGTCACCCATGCTACGTATTGTCCATTTCTATGGTGATAATCGTCCATTGGGTTTCATCTAGAGCAATGTGCTCCAGTTACTGTCTCCATTCCTCTGCTCAATCCATAAGGCTCCACCAGAAGCCTCTCAAGACTCTTTTGTAGTAACGTTCACTTGGAAGTCTGACCCCACTCGGGGATCTTTTCTTTCTCAGGTTAAAACCTAACATGAACACGGCTTTTGGAACGCTTTCTGGTTGCATTCGCAAAATGTGTCCCAACCACTTTCAACACCGTTTCCTGACATTACAGGCTGTGACACCTTCAATCTGCAGCCAAAGCCCATTGAGCGATCTCGTCACTGGAATAGCCTGTAGCCCTTCATCTAGACACTGCTTGCCTATGCTCATCTCCGAGGTCCAGCAACTTGAGTCTGTTCACATCAAAACGTGGTATTCGTTTTGCAAGCTTCTGTGAAGTGAAGTGAAGTGAAGAGAAGCATGAATTTGGCTGCATATAGGGCACAATCGGTTTGCATTGGAATACCCAGATATGACCGGCAGCTTTAGATTAAAGGAAAGGAAGGTTTTCGAACTAGAAGAGGTCTATTTGGGTCTATATTTTTCCATCCGGACTCGACCATGTCGCAGGGTTGCGATATAGTCTTCAAAATGACTCACGCAATCGGGATCAATCTCCGTCTTTAGTCCCGCTCAGTCACGCTTATTGCCCAACTGAGCACTGCGGTTGCCTTCAATGACTAGAAGGTAAGAAAAAACCACTTTGAAAATCATATTTTCAAGGCACTAATAGTAATCATCTTTGTCTTGGTCGGAATATTGATTGGTGGGACCGTATATGGAATTTATGGTCAAATTTACCCGGCGTACTGTAAAGCACAATATAGTGATCATTGGGCCAATACACTCCCATTCCAGCAGCGCAATTGTGGTCCTCTCGGTCAATACAACAGCAACACAATTTTAACTAACATCATTCCCTTGAACTCTATTTAGGTCACTATTGTACTATGACATTGACTCGTCCACATTAAGTATCTTGGCAAGGCTGTCCTAGGAATTCTTTTTGCCTTCTGTGAATTCAACAGTGGAAAAGATATAAAATCCCCAAACGATAATGAGAACAGATTACAAGAGAAGACAATTTTCCTTCGTTTTTTTACACCTTCCGATTTTCATAGCAAATAACTTCACTCTACTTGAAGTAACAAGTTTTAAAACGGAGTTTTAAAGTAACCAGATTGTATATCTGCCTTCCGTGTGCCAAATACTACAGTATCATCCACGTAGACCTAAAGTAGGCCTACCGACACTTAAAAGCACTTAATATTTCGAGACATTTGCTACACAGTCTAATGTCTAAAGCTACTTCGTCGAAGGGATGTCAGCTTTAAGGTCCTAAGCTATTTTCTTTGCTTATAATTTTTACGCATGCGTTTTGAAAACTGCTGGCCATTTAGTAAATTTTTAGGCCTGACCGACTGTCGATCAAATAGTCACTGCGTATTAAAAAAGTGCTGTGTGACTTGCGGTATTACTTAATATTATCCTAAAGCATTATATCTACTCCTAATAAATATTTTATGAATAACATATCAAGACGAATACGTTAAGTCGGTGTTATACATGTAAGACATTGATACAAAAAACGAAGTGATTCTTCCTGTACCATTAACAGTTCTTAAGTAACTAGAAAAACATTCCTGGCTTTTCTTTAAGAAATGGCATTTGTGCTCTAATCCATGACTGTAGATCAGATTGGTTTTAAATATTAATAAACATAAGCCTTTTTTCTGCAAATACACTTAGACTTACAATGGTTAAGCTATTCGTAAGAAGTTACTACCAAGAGAAAGACAAAAGCTCTTTTGCGTTCAATTTGATGTAGAGAGATGGGTGTAGAAGCAAATTGTAATTTACAAATGTAAATTTAACGAGGTCTGTTTACCTTCGTCAAGCACCAATGTACGGTATCTATGTGGAAGATATCAATCTTTTAAACTTTTGAAACTTCAAAACAGGTCGCCATTGATAAACGTATGTACTAAGAAAGTGAGATGTCATAATCTAACTGTTTTGCAAAAGCTGGACTTTGAGATCTGAAAAAATAAAGTAACATCAGGCATTGGTCTCATACCTACGACGCACGATATAATTTACGATTAGACCGTAGACTAATGCGAAGTAATATGTTCGTGTTACTAACGTTGGCCTCATAGAAGCCCTTATTATGTAAACCTTGAGGAGCGCAAGCACCAGCTGAGAATTTACCCTAACAATAATGTATTCTACTTTGTATTTCACCATCATCAAATATTGCACTCAAATGATGCCCCCATATCAATCCTTCCTTTAGCTCGTAGCTTTAGTCATCATCAATATCATAACCGTCGCCATTATCATCATCATTGGTATGATCATAGTCGTCGCCGTTTACCTTTGTCCTTATGATCATGTTAATCATGGTCTCAACTGTCAATCACTTCATTTAGTTCCTGGTTTTAATAATCATCAATATCATTACCGTCGTCATCTTCACCATCATTGGTATGATCATAGTCTTCGTCATTTAGCTTTATCATCATGACCATGGTAACAATTGTATCATCCGTTTATCACTTCTCCTAGCTCCTGGTTTTAATCATCATTAATATCATTACCGTCGTGATGATCACCATCATTGATACGATCATAGTCTTTTGCATTTAGCTTTATCCTTATGATCATATTAATCGTTGTCTCAACCGTCAATCAAGTCTTTTAGCTCCTGGTTTTAGTCATCATCAAAAACATCACCGTCGTCATCATCGACATTCTTGGCATGATCATAATAGTCGTCATTTGGCTTTGTCCTTGTGATCATGATAATCATTGTCTCAGCTGTCAATAACTTCTTTTAGTTCCTGGTTTTAATAATCGTAAATATCATCACGGTCGTCATCATCACCATCATTGGTATGATCACAGTCGTAATTTAGCTTTGTCCTTATGATCATGGTAATCATTGGTTCAATCGTCAATCAATCCTTTTATCCCCTGGATTTAGTCATCATCAATATCATCACCGTCGTCATCATCGACATTCTTGGGGTGATCATAATCGTCGTCGTTTGGCTTTGTCCTTATGATCATGGTAGTCATTGTCACAACTGTCAATCAATTCCCTTAGCTCCTGGCTTAAGTCATAATCAATATCATCGCCGTCGTCATCATTACCATCAATGGTATGATCATAGTCATCATCATTTAGCTTTATACTTATGATCATAGTAATCATTGTCTCAACCGTCAATCAATTCTTTAACTCCTCGTTTTAGTCATCATCAATATCATCACCGTCCTCATCATTACCATCAATGGTATGATCATAGTCGTCGTCATTTAGCTTTATCTATATGATACGATTTATCATTGTCTCAACTGTCAATCACTTCTATTCGTTCCCGGTTTTCATAATCATCAATATCATCACCGTGGTCATCGTCACCATCATTGGTAAGATCATAGTCGTCGCCATTTAGCTTTATCCTTATGATCCAATTTTCGTTGCCTCAACCGTCAATCAATTCTTTAACTCCTCGTTTTAGTCATAATCAATATCATCACCGTCGTCATCATTACCATCAATGGTATGATCATAGTCATCATCATTTAGCTTTATACTTATGATCATAGTAATCATTGTCTCAACCGTCAATCAATTCTTTTAGCTCCTGGTTTTATTTATCATCAATGTCATAATCGTCGTCATCATCACCATCATTGGTATGATCATAGCCGTCGTCAGTTAGCTTTATCCTTATGATTCAAGTTATCATTGTCTCAACCGTCAATCAATTCTTTTAGCTCTTCGTTTTAGTCATCACCAATATCATCACCGTCGTCATCATAACCATCATTGGTATGTTCATGTTCGTCGTCGTTTATCTTTATCCTTATCATCATGTTAATCACTGTCTCAACCGTCAATCAATTCGTTTAGCTCCTCGTTTTAGTCATCATCAATATCATCACCGTGGTCATCATTACCATCAATGGTATGATCATAGTCATCATCATTTAGCTTTATACTTATGATCATAGTAATCATTGTCTCAACCGTCAATCAATTCGTTTAGCTCCTCGCTTTAGTCATCATCAATATCATCACCGTGGTCATCATTACCATCAATGGTATGATCATAGTCATCATCATTTAGCTTTATACTTATGATCATAGTAATCATTGTTCCAACCGTCAATCAATTCTTTAACTCCTCGTTTTAGTCATAATCAATATCATCACCGTCGTCATCATTACCATCAATG
>JANTCA010087901.1:0-10991 GCA_024741275.1 Chironex yamaguchii | reverse complement strand
TCACCGTCGTCATCATTACCATCAATGGTATGATCATAGTCATCATCATTTAGCTTTATCCTTATGATCATGGTAATGGTTGTTTCAACTGTCAATCAATTCTTTTAGCTCCTCATTTTAGTCATCATCAATATCATCACTGTCGTCATCATCACCATCATTGGTATGATCACAGTCGTCAGTTAGCTTTATCCATATGATCCAAATTATCATTGTCTCAACCCTCAGTCAATTCTTTTAGCTCCTGGATTTTGTCAACATCAATATCGTCACTGTCGTCATAATTACCATCATTGGTATGATCATAGTCGTCGGCATTTAGCTTTATTATTATGATCATAGTTATCATTGTCTCGACCCTCAGTCAATTCTTTTAGCTCCTGGTTTTAGTCATCGTCAATATCGTCACCTTCGTCATCATCAGTATCATTGGTATGATCAAAACCGTCGTCATTTATCTTTGTCCTTATGATCATGTTAATCATTATCTCAACTGTCAATCACTTCTTTTAGTTCCTTGTTCTAATAATCATCAATATCATTACCATTGTCATCTTCATCATCATTGGTATGATCATAGTCGTGGTCATTTAGCTTTATCCTTATGATCATGGTAATCATTGTCTCAACCGTCAATCAATTCTTTTAGCTCCTCGTTTTAGTCATCATAAATATCTTGACCGTCGTCATCATCACCATCATTGGTATGATCATAGTCGTGGTCATTTAGCTTTATCCTTATGATCATGGTAATTATTGCCTAACCTTCATTCACTTTTTTCGGCTCTTGGTTTTAGTCATCATCAATATCATGACCGTCGTCATCATCACCATCATTGGTATTATCATAGCCGTCGTCATTTGGCTTTATCCTTATGATCATGCTAATCATTGTCTCATCCGTCAATCACGTGCGCAGCTTTCCTTCACAACCAAAGATTAACTAAATAATGTGCCTCCTACTTAGTAATGACGTCGCCCAGCTGTTTGCGTTAAGCTGATGTTTATAAGTTTGTCTTTTGTTATATGTGTGCCTTGGAGAACATTTGGTGTTTTCACATTTTCTCTGTGACCAAAAATATTATAGTACAAAAGATAGCATCTGCTATCATATCGTATATTTCATACATTTGTTTACGTTTAAAACAAACAGCGTGCTCACATCTGGCTGCAAATTAGAGAAAAGCTTCGTTTACATCAGAAGCCATTTTCTAAAGCAAATGAAAGAACACCTCAGAATACTAGTCATACAGACATCCAAGTATGAGCACAAGAAACAATGATATTCAAATGCTTTGCATGTTGTACTGTCATCTTTATTCTTAGATACAATTAACAAACTGTTTGATAATTTCCAAAGTCAGTTGTGTTTTAGGATTAGGAAACAGTATCCTCTGTGTAGCGGAAAATTTGTTTGCAAAATTTGGAGAATACGAAACTACTACTTATAACGAATCAGAATTTATCTTTGATTTCTGTGTTACGATTGGTTTTAGATATAAAACCCAAATTTGATATTCACATTGGTCTGCCATTCTGTTTTATCATACTTGATTTCAAGGGCAAGAGTCAACAAAAAAATCACATTTTTTTAATCAAGATATACATACATAAATAGATTTGCCTATAACTTCATCTTCGGATTTACTCTCTCGATATCCTGTTTAAATCCTGAAATTTCATGGATTTTTATGACGTCATAATTTAGGTACTTAATGAATATTGCGCTTTATTTTAAATGAATAAGTTCTCAAAGTTGATTTTAAAGCTCTCCAAGACATCTTTAGGCTACCAAAAACCATAAAGCCCTTAAATCAAGATTGTTTAGAGGGGAACAAAATAACATGTCGTTACGGCTTGAGACTTCTCACGCGTTTCTTCTGGAACGGCATAAACAGAGATTTAGTAATTTCTCTCTGCAAGCGTTGTGTTACCAACATCTCTTACAACTGCTTTGTAGAGTGTTGGAGAAAAACCATTTGCTCAAGCAAAATAATAGTCATTATTTTGGAAGAGTTTTCTTTCATCTAAACTTGTTTTGTCTCAGGTATTGGCTTATAAAGTATAAACCGGCTTAGGCAGGATATTGTGCGTTTTTTCCTCTCCTTTCCTGGTAAGTTAGATAGAGAAAACCATTTTAGTAGTAAATGGCATGATAAGCATATAAGCATTAGACTTTCAAATTTGGAAATTCTAAACTAGTGGAGACATGTTATATCCTATACCTAGAATAATGTTTAGCGGGTTAACTTCTGAGCCCCGACTGCAATGTTCCCTTCACAAAGGCATCTGTTTTAGAAAATATAATTAAGTAAAATGTGTGGTAGAATAAATTAGGTGATTAAATAGAAAAGTATACTTGGTTGTATTAAAGCTGGTCATGCTCACATTATTCGTAATTTCTCATCATGAGATAAGTAAATTGTCTTCCTTTTTAACGTAGTGCAATAAAACAATAAATATATAATTAAAAAAAGCAAACGAAAAATCAAATATATGCAATGTCGAGTAGTATGGAATCCAATTTATAAACACGTAGGCATGCTGTCAGACGGATGTGAGCGATAGTTATGGCAACAGCTTTATATGGCTGTGAAACATGGACCCTTACGAAGAAAGCAGAGAAAAAGATTCAAGCATTTGATTTAAAGTGCTTACGAAAAATACTGGGAATCTCATGGAAGGAGAGAAAAACCAATGAATTTGTCATGGCAGAGATTGAGAGACAGACAACATGGTCCACTCGACAGCCTCGTGAACATAGTTAAGACCAGGAAACTCACCTGGTTTGGCCATGTCTCTAGGATGGAGGGAAGTATGAGCAATGACAGTCATGTTTGGAATGAGAGAGGGAAGTAGAAGAAGAGGAAGGCCAAGGATGACATGGCATTATAATGTCAAGGAATGGTGCGGCAGAAGCATCAACAAATGCAGAAGGAGGGCCGATAACCCGGGCAGGTGGCTTTAGGATGTCTGACAGTGGGTGCACCAACGGCCTCAGCAACGGTTATGATGATGACAATGATGAGGCATGCTGTGAAAACGGGAAGAATGTAGCAAATAATGTATTGTCTGTGAACGGAAAGGTGAACATTACGTAACCAATTCCTGTTTCGTAAAAGCTGATGCATTGCAATCTATATCAATAATCTTACAACAGTTTCCATTATGAAGTAAAAAAGAATATAATCATTTATGTTGATCTCAAATCTTTAGCACACGATTGAAGCAACAGTTCTACTGTTCTTTATTGCCACTTCCGAGAAATGAACTCTAAAGGTGTGACTTGGGTCATATAAAAGTCACATATTGCTTCCAACAACGCAAACGCAATAGGTTTAGTTAATTAGTATTCTCTATGCAAGTGTTTGCCGCTTTTGCTTTGATTATTGTTTAAATTTTGTCCAATTCGCTTTCCTTCAAATTTTGTGATTAATTTTCAGCTGATCATCCATCTGTCGAAGAAAAATAGATAATTTTGTAACAACACTAAGGGTTGACTGTAAGGAATTTGGCGCACTTTTATCACACATTGAACAAAACGAGGCTGCTTCAATTTTCTTTTTTAGGGCGGTACATGCTTGTGGCATTACGTTTTTTACCACAGTGGCAATCTTTAAAGCGGACAACCAAGAAAGCGGACATATCCATATGGCCGACAGTTCATAAAGAAATGTATCGTTTGCCGGTTTAAACACTGATAACAGACTTAGAAAGCGAACACAAATTTTCAAGAGTAAATTGGGTTTTGTTTCTAAAACAGCGTTCTCTTAACTCACCAAAAATAGTAAATTATACATCAAAACAATTGATATCTCATGAACTACACTGTTGTTCAAACAGCCTTGAATTTGACTAGTTGTATAACAGAAAGCATGCAACTCAAAATGTACTGTATTGTTCGGAGTAAAGACTCCTAGCATGGCCGTTCACAAAGGTATGCATGTTTCATATAAATCTTCCATAATCGCCCTTTACATCAGACTTGCTCACCTCATCATTCTATTACTATTTCAGAGTCTAACAGTATTTGACATTCAGTAAAAACCGTGTGACCATTCCCCATTTTTTCGTTAGCTACAAGGATCTATAGAGAAAGCCGTAATTTTTATTTACAGGAAGGTATGGTGCGTCATAAGTCAAAAGGGAATTTAAAATCAACCAGAATGCAAGTAAAAATGTCGACCACTTCCTAATGGGGCAGCTCGATCGCTACAGAAGGGGATACGGAGATGGACATCAGGTCGAGAATTGGAACTGTAGTAGCCATGTTCTGAAGAATAAATAAGATGTGGTCAAGTGCTTCCATCAGCTCGAAACCTCCTTCCGCCCGACATAAAAGGTGACGACATTGGAGGAACCAAAGCCTATGGTACGGTAAGCCATGGCCTCATTTACGTCACATTATGGCTATCTAAAGTCACAAAACACAGCGAGTTGGCTCATGGTCGGAAATGGAACCAAATCGCCAAAAACTATTTTCTGTAAACAGAGAAGAATCCCGTTTCATGACACAGATCATTCATGGTAAGATCTAACCCTGTACCCTTTCTTGACGTGGTCTGGATCCGTAGAAAAACGCCAACAGTAAAGTAAAGGCAATAGTTAACAGTTCAGGACAATCAATATTTCACCAAACCTCCGACAAGAACTTTCAGCAAAAAAAGGGAAAACAACAAACCAATATAGCAAGCACCATACTAAAATCCTTCAAAATGTAGCCTGCAGAAAGCAATACCTCTAATAATAGAAGTCTTCATTCAGATCGGGATGAAAGGGTTGAGCTGTTCATTTATATAAAGCCATGATGAAGGGTTGTTTACATCGCCAAGAACGATTAACGTACGAATTCACTCAGCCTATGCTCAATGGAGAGGGTGGAAGTTGTGACCTTTTCTCTAGTCTTTTCTCTAGACAGATACTTTAACTTTGAATACGTAGCACTATCTTCCAAACCCACATTGACAATTAGTTCCCTAGACTGTAAAACAATAAGTATGCTTTGAATACATGGATAAGATGTATTAAATAACCAAACTACAGTCAGTGGATTTAGACAATATCCAACAGAGAAAAGAGATGGTAAATTAATATCCAAAAGTGACCGATGCCTTACCACGATGGAGGCCCATTAAATGGTGGACTAAGATTGTACTTGTTCAGCATTAGCTGACACCACTGTGGTAATGATGAATAACATCACCTTAGAGTTTAAGAGACAAAGCAAATCATAGAAAGGAGACAGAAAATGAAGAATAGACCTTTTAAATCTATGACTTGGTTTATAAGGTTGTGCAAGTTTTCTCATCCCACGGATTTAATTTATGAGTAAACCCTGATGAAGTCTAATCCAACAGGATCCTCGATTCACTTTTTGTCACTTTTTTGACTCATTCTGTCACACCTTGAATGTGCATTTTGCTAACCAAATCTTGGGGATGAAATTCAATACTCCAGACTATCCTGTAAACGCAAAAATCAAACCAGCTAATAATCTGCTAAGCACAGATGAATCATACAGTGATCACAAAACCTTTTTACAAAACTACTGTTTTATCTGACATTACATGTTCTTATATTTAGCTTCGTAGAGCTGCCCCTGACTACGTTTTGAGAAAAGAATACTGACCGTGTTAATGGTTCTAGTCGCTATCAAGGACGCACATCTTGGGGGAAAGGGGGTGGAACACCTCAATTATTATGAATATTCGGTTAAAAAACATTAAAATTTGGTCCCGAGATACCTTCATGACCTCTATTGCTGAAGCAGCCTTCCGCCTAGGGTGGTTTTAGTTTTTCCGCCCCAAATATTCATCGAAATCCCGTAATTCTTGTTAGAAAAATTTAAATATCAGCAAAATATATGTCTCATCCATTAATCACAACCATAGTCTCGTTAACAATGCGTACTTAGTTGAATTTCGAATATGAGAGATTTGAATGCTCAGTAGGTTATTTCGAAGATACTATAATAGTTGAAAAAAACACATGTTAAATAATGTTAAACCTAGTAAATAGGATTTAGTTTGTTGCATAATAAAGGACAAAATAAAACAACAGTTTTGAAAAGAAGATTATGAGGTGTTTTGAATACTTTAATTAGTTTTGAACAATCTTTTTGAGGTACAAAACTTGAAAATCACCGTAAAAATTTGCGACATTGCGCTAAAATCATACTTAAAAGCTTTTTTCATCTGACACTCCTCAGAGTATGAAACGTCAGAAAGGAAAGTATATGTATATGGCAACCTATTTATACAAAACATATAACAAAACTAGCCAATCATAAACAAGTAGCGAAACAAAGAAAGAGAAAATGAAGAAACAAAACATTGTTGGAGGAGTCTTAATCAGTTACATCCAGTTCTCAAGTTTCGGTTGAAAAGGAACAAGGTAGTTTATTACCTTTTCTTGATTTTGGTGGAAAAAACCGAATCTAATTTGATAACAACATTTTACTGAAAAGCTTCTTTGACTGGTCAGTACATTCGTTGGGATTCTTTTTGTCCAAAAAAGAGGAAAATCAACCTCATCAGAACACTTGCCCATAGAGCACTTTGCATCTGTGCAAAATTTAAATTAAATTTGGAACTAGGGAAAATAAAATCTATTCTCCTTAAAAACGATTATCTAGAAGATGTTGTTTCTAGAATTCTTCGAGAAAAGATCACTGATTTTGCAACCGAAAAGTCTTTTGGGCCTAAAAAATGTCCTGTATATGCCAATGGCTAGGCAATGCTTCTGTCCTCATAGAAACACAGATTAAAATAGCTGTAGGCAAGTGTTTCTCTGCTGCCAATCCAAAAATCGTTTTCACAACTCGGAGGATCTTTTCATCCATTCACAAGGATTGTGTACGTACCACACAAAAAACCTTAATAGCATATGATTTTCTGTGCCGGTGTGAAGCCCGGTATATTGGTCGCACTTCTCAAAGATTGAGTGACAGGATCAAACAACATGTTCCAGCCACTGTACGCCAAGCATCAATTCCTCCTAGAGAACTGTCATCCCGCACTTGCAAAGCCAAATTTCTGCCAAAACATGCAATTCTGCCATAAGCCAACCTTTACTAGAAAATTGCGCCAAAATGTATAAGGAGGAGAATTTTCGGATAACTGGCACAGCTAGATCGTACTTTCATCTAAGTCTGCCTACATTAAAAGAAAAAAACCCGTACTCTGTGAGCAGAAAGAGTTCGTTTTTCTACTTGGACTCTTCCGAAAATGCTTTATTTCTTTATTTTCCTTTTGTTTTTTCCTTTCTTGTTTACGATTAGCTAGTTTCAATACATGATTGGTATAAAAAAGGTTGCTATATATATATACTTTTCTTTCCGACGATTCATTCTCCGAAAAGTGTCAGACGAAAAAAGCTTTTAAGTCTGTTTTTAGCGCAATGTCGCAAATTTTCAAGACGATATTAATTGATTTTCTACAGAAGATAGTAAATTAGCATTCAGTACTCGGAACATAAATGTTGGAAGGAATAGTCACGGAAAATATTTCATGATCAGATGATAACTCTAGAGAATTCAGTCAGAAAGAAGCATCAGTTCACCTCAGGAGTGATTAAAATTTTAATCGTCTCTCTCATTCTTGAGCACTATTGAATTAAACGTAGAGATTATGTGAGATCAAAGGAGTTAATAGAAAATCTTGCCTCCTGCTCAAGTTACATCTCATTTTAATGCTCAGAGAACTTCCAGTGTGCAAAATTTATAGCATTAATGTTAACAATGTATAATACTATAAAGATACAATCGATCTTACATACGACCTAATCCCCGCTGACTTATATTTTATGTCTGTATTCCTTCATGTGGAATAATGACCCGCCAAACACGCCTAATGTCTTTGTCACAATCTTGTCTGCACAGAGAACTGGTGACTGGTAGTCCCATACCACTTCGATACAGGACTGAACTTGGAATAAACCCGTAAAGAACAAACCTCGAACAAACACTTTAAGACTAGAAAGTACATTTAATTTTGATTTAAGATTTGACCAAGGCTTTCAACTGTTTGAAATAATTACCAGAACATTTGAAAGAGAAAGGAGTAGTCAATTATTAAGAACAAATAGAAATGTGCTTATTTCCAGCCCCTCCCCCTCCTTAGGATTTTATGTAATAGGGTCATCGAACCTTTTTTCAACAATATTAAATTCTAACGACTCAAAGTCAAGCAAAGGTCTTGTCTTTTAAATATGTGGACAGACAAACTATATTCTGCACCTGTAATAGCATAAAAAAGTCTCTCCTAGCACTCTTTCTTAAAAGAAATAATCACATTACTGCAAGATTGAAATAAACGAAAATTTACATTTAAGATGCATCGACTTTATATACTGACCTTTAGTACCGTTATAATGCTAGCAGAATCTTAGGTCAAGTAGTTCTACAAATACCAGATAAAAATTAATACTGGCAATTTATTTTACCAAAGGCAGTAGTAGGGTAGCTATTTACAACCATTCTTTGGGTAGCCGAATGTATTAGATATAGACAAATTTAGCACCAAATGCTATAATATCTTGATCTAGATATGTCGTATTCATTGTTAATCTTCGAACATACGGAACGTTGTTTGCATAAACTTTGGGCGCGGATTAGAACCATTACTTTTGTTTAAGTGTTAAGGAACATGTGTAAATCTAGACAATGATATTATAGCTAGTCTTTGGATAAAGCAAAATTAAATGTTGATAACTTATCGTAAAAACATTTTAACAGCTGGTCACAAAATGCTGCAATATGCTGTAGTGTTTGCTACAGGAAAGATTACCATTTGCATGCCAATGCCTTTGCTTTAGTAACATGATTTCACATTTGCTAGGACTAAAACCGATCTCACGACAGATGGATGTCAAGTTTTAGAATTGTCAATTGACTCCAGGCTGATTCACGGGGAAAAGATAGTAAAAGTTGTAACAGAATAAGAATAAGCAGAACAGCCACTCTACTACTTCAGGTGAGGCATAAATTTATTTACACATGTCCCATTTCTAAGCACGAAAACGAGGATTTAAGATGTACAAGGTTCTCAAAAATGTTGCTTTCCTTTGTAAAGATTTTGGTTTGCTGCAATGAAGTTTTCAATGATGCTTGTTTTAACAAACAAGGTGTCAGTAAGACAAGAGGTGGGGAAGCAAGTGCACTGCCATACAGTTGATTCCTTTTCAAATTGATAAATTGTGTGACGGCCGCACAATTTAGAGTTATTATGTTGCAGCAATAGACTGACACAGATGTTTGCATATTGCCATTTTCGTCACACCGTGCAGGCCGAGTTACACAGGGCTGTATCTTTAAACTGTTATGTTCAATATTCAAAACTGAGCCTTTGATTGTGCTCAGTAGCTCAATGCAACCTCGAAGTGTCCTCTCTTTAAGGTTCTTACTCCATCAAAATAGCCTGAATAATGAAGCATACAACAAAGACTACCACTTAACAAACTATCGACATTTCTTAAAAGCTTTTTTCGTCTGACACTCTTCAGAGTAGGAAACGTCAGAAAGGAAAGTACATGTACATGGCAATCTATCTATACGACATATGTAACAAAACTAGCCAATCCTAGACAAGAAAGGAAATAAAGAAAGAGAAACTGAGGAAACAAAAGATAATTGGAGGAGTCCAAGTGAAAAAACAAACTCATTTTGCCTGCTGAGTACTGGTGTTCTAGTTGTAATATAGACAGACTAGATAGACAGACAAATAGGATAGACAGACTAGATCTAACCTACAACATTTCGTTTGCGTTTTATAATCCATGAGACATTTAACTAGATTCTCTGTCATTTCTTGTAACCATCTCTATGGTTTTAACCCACATTGGTTATTGGCAGCCATTTTGTTTGTGTACTCTTGACCATAAGAAAAAGCACATGCGTACTTCTATTATTTTCAGACTGCTTTGCCGGGCTGGAACTACCACATGGAAAAGTTCAGCCCGTTTGACCGGGATCCCACTTGGCAAAAGTGAGATCTCGGTTAACCGGGCCAGCCCGGTCCGTATGTGATAGCGAGTTGCGTTCTATGAGAGTTTGTCAATCAAAGTGAGATCTCGGCAAACCGGGCCAGCCCGGTCAACCGGGTTTATATGATAAGGCCCTAAGTGCATTAAGGGAGTTTTCTCTTCCTTGTGCACTCCCTCGGCAATCAACGATCACATTAACTAATTAAAACACTCCCTGCTCTCTGGCCATTCTGAATTCATTACAAAGGCTTCCAAGAATTCAGTCTACTGATTTATGAAAGGCTCTTGATAATGCGAGACCAATCATACTTGATTTCTTAAGTCTTCCAAACCACTATGTCTTTTGTGAATTTTGTCATAATTATTTTCTTTGGACAAATTTGTAACTCGTTCACTACATTTTTTGTAAAGACCTTTCATTATATTACACTTCAACTACTATGTTGATATCACAATGGATTTTAAAAGCTTGTCTACCTTCGACTGCCTGTGTATGGTTGATAACGGCTTATGGCAAAGATTCAAAACGTTCCCGAACTATTAAGGCCATAGTGCTAAATATACCATGTATTGGTCGCGGAAGACTAACCATAACAATTGGTTCATTGCTGTTGTTCTTGTATTAAAATTTGTGACATCATTTAGTAAGCAAGTGTTACTAACAACTATGAATCATAGTTTCGCTAGCAACTGATAGGTCGTAGAATCATAGCCAACTATTGATGCATTCGAATGCATTTTCCAAAATTTGATTGATTTTAGTCATATAATACTGTCAATTTGAGTCTCCCCCCCCCCCCCATCTCCCACTATACACACATTCTAAATTTATTGGCGCCGCCCTTCAGCTATTTTTGTATATAAATTGTATTTTTCCGATTGTAGTGCAACAATTTGTTACTTTACCAAAATTCCTCAGCAATGTAAGATTAGTAAGACATTTAATAAACACGACTATTGTTTTAAGTTTGTAAGACATGTTTCAGATATACCTTATCCATCATCAGTTA